>LPNX010028026.1:361557-412970 GCA_001517045.1 Pseudotsuga menziesii
CTCTTAGTTAGGTTGGACCCAGTCATCCAGCCTCTAGTGGTCATGCTGGCGGGAAAATCTCAACCTCTATAGGTCATGTTGAGAGAAAACAGTCAGCCACTTATAGTAATGTTGACACCGTTGATAAAACTGGTCATTTGAAGTGAAAACTTAAGTTCCCTTGTAATTTATGTGAGGGATATCATCTTACTCACCAGTGCCCTACTATTGCAGAGGTGCGAAGAGTGTGGTTGGAGACTCAAGAATTTCCTTCTCCTAAAAAACCTATAGTTTCTCAACAACCTACTCAACCTTTGGTTGATTAAGTGGTTGAGTAGGGCTAACACCCCTTTGAATACCAACTAAGATATCCCCATGCTGGGAACTCCTTGTACTATTCCTCTCACAAGGAATGTTGGTGTTCCTTTGATGGCCACCCTCAATCTAACTGGATTCACCCTAGGGATACCGGTGTGGTTTTTTTCCACTCCAACTATCTTGAATGCTCCTGATGCTTCTTAAGTAAGTTCCTTATATCAAGGGAATCAAAACATTGCTTCCCCTTCACCTGTAGTGGTTTCTCCTCCTCCTTCTACCTCATGCAGCGAAAGTACTTATACTAGTAACTGATAGCCTAAAAGGAGTAAAAGAAGGAGGAATAGGAAGAAGGCACATAAGTAAGGAGGCACCCGTTCAACCTTTGTAGGTCAAGTTGAGCCTTACCACCTAGCCTATGTGGTTCATGCTGGCGGAACCCATCCAACCCCTATAGGTCATGTTGGATCTAAGCACTCAACCTATACAAGTCAAGTTGATCTTCACCACCCGGCCTTTGTAGTTCATGGTGGGGGCACCTATCCAACCTCTGCATGTCATGTTGGATCTAAGCACTCAACCTCTGCAAGTCAAGTTTATCTTCACCATCCAGCCTCTATTGATCATGATGGTGGGATCCTTTCGACCTTCCTAGGTCACGTTGGATCCAGTCACTCATCCTTTGTAGTTCATGCTGAGGACACCCATTCAACCTTTGATGTTCAAGTTGAACCTCCCCATCCAACCTATAGAAGTCATGTTGGATCCATCCACCCAACCTCTTTGGTTCATGCTGGGGGCACACACTCAATTGTTGCAAAGCATCTTGATCCTAACCATTTAGCCTCTATTGTTCATGTCGGTGGTTCCCATCCAATATCTACAAGTCATGTTGGACCCAGTCTCTCAGCCTCTGCAAGTCATGTTGGGGGTAGTCTCTCAGCTTCTGTGGTTCATGCTAAAGACAATCTATCAGCCACTGTGAGTCATGTTGACACTGTTGAAAAGACTACCCATTCAAAAAACAAGCCCAAGTTTCCTTGTAAGCTTTGTGAGGGATACCACCTTACTTATAAATTCCCTTCTATCGTGGAGATGCGAAGAGTTTCATTTCATGGTTATCCCATTTTTTAACATTCTGAATTTTTTCAACAACCAGCCTCTCTTAGTCAGGTTGGACCCAGTCATCCAGCCTCTAGTGGTCATGCTGGCGGGAAAATCTCAACCTCTATAGGTCATGTTGAGAGAAAACAGTCAGCCACTTATAGTAATGTTGACACCGTTGATAAAACTGGTCATTTGAAGTGAAAACTTAAGTTCCCTTGTAATTTATGTGAGGGATATCATCTTACTCACCAGTGCCCTACTATTGCAGAGGTGCGAAGAGTGTGGTTGGAGACTCAAGAATTTCCTTCTCCTAAAAAACCTATAGTTTCTCAACAACCTACTCAACCTTTGGTTGATTAAGTGGTTGAATCAATCTCAACTTTGGTCGATCCCACTCTTCTATGGGAGAGTGATCCTGATGTGATTGAACCAATGCCATCTTTGGTCAATCCCACTCTCCATTCAGAGAGTGACTTTCATGAAGCAGTTGAATCGAATTCATTGTCGATCAATCCCACTCTTCCTTTGGAGAGTGAACTATCTGCTAGTCACATTTTCTTCACTGCCAATTCAGAACTTATTGAACAAGGGGGCACTGAACTCGCTTCGGATCAATCCCCACTAAGCTCTCAAATTGCTTCCTTTGATTGGGATAGCCTAGTTGAGCTGCCCCTTCCTTCTGATGCACCTTTCCAGATAAAGGTCAAAGTTGAACCATACATGATTACTCATTGTATTGTTGATGAAGGAGCCTTAGTTAGTATTTTTTCTGCTCATGCTTGGCGAGGCATGGGATCCCCCAGCCTTGTGTCAACTGCTAGTTAGTTACTGGCGATTGATAGAAGAACTTGTATAGACTTGGGAATTCTTTCTCAAACACCTATTACTTTGGGTGGGAAGACCGTCTTAGTTGACTTCGTGGTGATAGAAGACCCATTGGACTTCAATATGCTCCTCAGACATGATTATGTCTATGCCATGCAAGCTGTGGTGTCAACATTCTTACGTGTGATGTACTTTAATCATGGTGAAGAAATTGTCACTATCGATTAGTTGGATTTTCTTGATCCATCTCTTGACCCAACTAGAGACTAGGTTTTTCCTTTATTGATTCCCAGTGTTTCTATCGACACTACCCCGCCACAGGTGAGCTATGTGGCCTCATGTCCTTTGCGTTCAGTTGATACTGAGAAGCAGCCTCTATTTTCATGCTTACCTTCTTGGGACTTGGTCCCATCAGTTGACTAGGTGAGTCATCCTATATAGATTGTGGGGCCTAATTTCCACTCTATCAATCCATTTGAAAGTTTAGACATGTGTCCTATCTCGGATGATCTCGTTCCTTTGGATGAAGTCTTCCTAGATTCTTTGATACAGTCTGACCTTCTTTTGGATGTTGGTTTGTTGTGACTATGTCTAACCCTGATTTTATTAGTAAGCCTAATTTTCCCATGAACCAGTCTTGTTATGTTGGCCTTGTTGACTTTTTGGACTCTCCCTTCGAACAGCAAGTCAGTGATCCTGATGAGTTTGATTTTTCTTTTGAATTTTTCAACTCCTGTGATACTGAGTTTACTCTTGTAGACTCTATCTCTCCTGTTGATTTTTCCTCTCCTTCTGAGGTTGATCTTACTGATTATAAACCCTCAAGACTTGGTGCTATAGAATCTTCTTCGGTTGATTCTTCCTTGACTTTACCTTTTGTAGAAGATAGCAAAGTCACATGTGTTTCTACCAAAGTGACCCGCATCAGAACTTTTCTTCTGAATATGATCCCGATGTTCTTGTTTCTTGGAGACAGGATTATTAGTTGGATTCATAACTATTTAATGGCCTTGTCTTATTGTTCAATATGTAACTACATTTGCATGTGCCCTACTCCCACTTATGAGCCTGATGCCGGCTTCCACACTTTTAGCTCATTGTATAAGCCCTCATCTTTGTTCTCATTATTACTAAGCCTTGTATCATTTTACCTTCAAGAGATGTTCCCCAAGTGTCTTTACCTTGCTCATTTTCCTTTCATTATGCATACGTTTGTTCCTCACGCTTGGAACTAGTTTCGCTTGCCTTTAACACTCGTCTCCTCGCATTTAGAGCATTCTTTCTGCTCTCCTTCGAGCTTGTTAAAAACAGTAAGGTGGCCATGAGTTAAATTTTCCAGACTCGTTAAAACTTCACCGAAAATATATTGAGTTTCTTTAGGCCCAGGTCTGACTCCTCAAAATAGAATTGAATGCTGAGTAAACTTGTCCATTTAGGCTCATTAAGAATATGTGAACGGGAATGCACATTGGTGGTAGGTTATCACTTTCTCAGACCATGTGGAATAGTACGAGAAAGGAACACTCTCTTTTCTTCGGAATTGAGAAGAGTATTCTCAGGAATAGGTTTATCACTTTTCTAGACCTGAGGGACTAAACTTACAGAAAAGGAACCCCTGGTATGAGCTTAGTTTTCTCTTTTTCGTGCTCTAGGCCAAAACATGAAAAATATTATGAGTGTACTTTATGTCTTTGTCATGCTTGTTAAATACTAAAGAAAAAAGCATCGAGTTTACTGTTGTAAGCCCCATTTATCGTAATCAAATGGATCTTTTCGAGTGATCTTGCCTTCCTTCACACTCGTAAAACTCAGGCTATATGTGGTTTTTGAAGGAGCATTGGGGAGGTGGTAATTTAACCTTTTTCAGAAGTCCCTAACTAAGTATGAAAAAGGTGCACCTTTTATTCTTCGGAAGTTAAGAGAGTTCTTCTTTGGTATGTTTTATACTTTTTCGGCCTCAAGAGACTAAATTGTATGAAAAAGAACCCCCTAGAGTCTTCTTTGGAGTTTTCAGACTCTCTAAACTATGAAAACATCGTCGAGCATGTACTAGTTTGGGCTCGTAAAATACAGGAATCAGTGCTTTATCAAGCATTCTTTTGTCTCTTCTTCAAGCTTTGCAAAAATGAAGAAGGTCCTGAGTTGGATTTCTTGGACTCGTTAAACCTTTACAAGAAAGAGGGGAAGGGAAGGGAAGTTCATTCACATGTTTTTTACATCATGGGAGAAAGCCTTTATTTCCTTGAAGAAAGCTCAAGTTTTGAGTCTATCAACAGTTGGGTCCTAGTGTTTTGACCTTAACCTGATTCAAAGAAATTTACTCCTCCCGTTGGTTTCTTTTCCAATTATATGTGGAATCTTTCAATGTTTCCTACATTGCAGATTTCTGTCGTTGGTCCTTTCATGTCGAAAGCTGCCTAAGTCACTTTTATGTTGTGCTCACTATTCAAGGATTAAACCTTTGTTAGCCATTTTGCAGTTGCCTTGACCTTTTGTGTTGGCCATTCCCTGGTATCAGTTCATTACATCGTGTCTTCGGTAGTACTTGTCATGAAATTCTGTACCAATTCCAGATCCAATTAGTCTCTGACTTACCTCATGTTGGATGATGAAGGATGCCATAATGCCTTCCTTCGAATGGATCTCTTCCTATCGACTGCAACACATCTTGCTCTGGGAATGAGATTTAGAGTTTTATGACAGTAACTTGGGGATTGTAGTCATCACTGGAAATTTCCCTCACTATTGGGTAGTGGGAATACCTTAATATCTCCTACTCAATGGATTCTTCAAGTGTTCGACTTCAAGTCCTTGTATTCACACTTGTTAGAATGTACTAGGTACCTTGGGGACCATTTTCATTAACAGTGGTTTCCCTCACATTTGTTAACGATTCTCATCATTGACCAGTAATCAAACAGTTTCCTCCATGTTCAAATTCAACTCCTTTATTCACATGGTTAGGATTTTTACCTTTTGGGTGATTTGGATTGAATACCTTGGGCCGACAGTAGCATCGCCATTTTTTCTATTACCCGAGTTACACAAGACCTTGTCACATTTTATATGAAATTTTGCTGAGACATAGATCCACCTTGTATTCTTATGGCTATGATCGATTATTGAGCTTGGATCTACCTTGTTCATTTGTGGCCATGATTCTTTTAGATTTGATATGGCACCTTTTTTCATATTTAGCGACAATGATAGTTTCATTAGTCATACATATGTTGGATCCGCCTGTATCTTTATGGAGATGATTTGTATATGGACTTGTATGTCCTAGAGATCAATTTTTTCAAACATTTATCTCTCTTTCAGGTACCTTTGTTCGAGCCTTTTGATCTTGGATTCTTTGCTCTCTCCATACTCAGTTGTTTCCTTTATAATGTATTTTGGCTATTGTATTCCCCTCTAACGTCATACATTAGGGGGAATCTATTATAGCTCAAAATGGCACATATCTCTTGTGACCACTTTCCCATGATTATGTTGCATGTCGACACTTCCATGACGATACTTTAAGAAAGTCACTGAAAAATTACCTATCATGGAGGATCCATATCTTCAGTATTGTAACTACGTTTGACCACTTCTCTGCACCATTGGAAATATATTTCTGTTACCTAAAACTTTCCAAAAGACACCAAAGTCTAAAAATGTTAGAATAATCCATTTTTTTTCTTATTTGCCTAGTTTCCAATATTCCACTCTATGCAAGTTGTCTTCCACATATCCTAGAAGTCAAAATTGCTAAAATTGAGTCATGGAGTGCTTGGGAAACCTCTTGGAAACCATATTTAGTAGTTCTACTTTACTCCAGATCCTCCCTAGCTCATATCTGCTTTTTTTGCTTTGTTTCCTGCTTTATTGAGATTTATGGCAAAAGAGAAAGTAAGACTAGGTGCAGTTGACTTGTTTTTTTCCCTCATCATCCTCCATTCTTTTCTCCTAATAAAAGTATGTATGATTTGTCTTTCCATCACCTAATATCTTTCCTACTTGAATTTTCCAATTCGTGAGCTCCTAGGTAGGTTTGGAAACTGCTTTATGCACCTATGGGGGATTTAACTAGATTTAGTAAGCATGTTTTGACTATTTCGAATGGCATCCTTATGCATTCGAATATCTCATGTAATTATATATTGCAGCATCCTATGACTTCATAAGGTTGGGTATTGTACACTTATTCAATACAGATTAGTGTTATGCTCCAATTTCAGTCTCCTTTGTGTGTAAATTTGCAGGTTTGATTAGCAATTTTGTGAGTGCAATTGTTCTATCACTTGGGTTCAATTTCCACATGGTATCAAAGCCTTTGTATATTGATTTCTCTCCTTACATATTTCTATTGCAAGTTTGACATCTTGACTGGGAGAATTTTGGTGGTTGAAGGGCATAGTTCAGAGCTATGGATCAATCTCAGAAGATCATCTTGACTCCATTTAATTTATTTGAATTGAAAGCAGACATGGAGATACTGTTGAGAGTGAAGGGTCTCTAGATGATGAATATAGAAACTTAGGCGGATCCCAATGCAGATGCAAAGAAGATTAAATGGCACAAGAGGAGGGATGAGGCCTATGGTCTCTTGTGTCTTAGCATATCCAGAGACCTCCTTTTCCATCTTGATGGATTGAAATCACCTAATGAAGTGTGGGAGAATATTGTAGAGATTTTTGGTAAGACATTTGAGATGAGAGGACATCAAATCGAGAATGAACTGATCTCTTTGAGTCCCAGCAGCTTCGAATCCCTACAACTCTATTTTCCAAGTTTAAAGCCCTTGTTTTGCAGCGAAAACAATGTGGAATTGAAAAGAAGGAGGAGCAACTAATTTTGGTCATACTCTCAAAGCTTGGCCTTGATTATTCAGTGTTTGTTTCAACATTCCATGCCATGAAGTTGAAAGCTTGAGCTTGGAATATGCCTAAGCTTGCAAAGTTCATGGAATCCCTCACACAAGAACAAGATAAATTGGTGATGATGGGCACTATCAAACTTTCCAAAGACCAAGCTATGGTTACTGGAGATTCAAGGGTGGATTCAAAAGGAAATAAGAAATATAAGAAGCCACCTAAGAAAAAGAGAGACAATAACAAGTCTCAAGAGGAGCCCCAAGGGTCCAAGAAGAACTCCCAGAAGAAGAATAAAGGAGAAATGAGCAAGTGCGCATACTACAGGAAGGGCTATCATCCTGGAAGCTCCTGCATGAAGAAGCAAATTGACATGTTGACCCAAATCCTGGAGAAGAACAACATCTCCCTTCCTAATTTCTCAAAGAAGAGGGAAGGAGGATCAAATTCAGAGGACAAAGAGAGAGTACATACATTGGTTGCTGGCACATCAAGCTCACCTAGCTTCATGATAGACTCTGGAGCTTCAAGAGATATGGTTTCGACCAAGGAGGATTTCTTGTCTCTTGAAATGTCAAAAGGTCCACCAATAGTGCTAGGAGATGACTCTCTCACTGACAGTTTGGGAAAAGGAAGGATTGATCTTGACCATGGTAAGTTCAGTGATGTATTATATGTTCTAGGTCTTGCCTCTAACATCTTGTCAGTGTATCAGATGATCCACACAGGGTCTCCAAAGAAGGTCATATTCTCTTCTGATGATGTTGAGATCATGGAGATCTCGAATGGTAAAGTCATTGCAAAATGAGTTGTAGATCACACTTCGAAGGTATACATGTTTTCACATTTTATTCCCTACTCAAACCCCTCTCCTCTTCTGATTCATGCTAATGAGAAAAGCAAGCTTTGGCATGAAATATTTGGCCATCTTAACTATAAGTATCTTTATGATCTAAGTGAAAAAGAAATGGTCATAGGGTTACCAAAGATTAAATTTTCCAAGGGAGTCTGTCAAGGTTGTATACTAGGAAAACACCCAAAGCATAAATTTGAGAGAGCTAGTCATGAAAGAACCTCTGCACCTATTGAGTTGATCCACAGTGATGTTGATAGTCCATTTCCTCATATGTCAATGAGTTAAGCCAAATATGCATTGACCTTCATAGATGACTTTTCTAGGTATTGTTAGGTTTACCTCTTGAAGCATAAGTTTGAAGTTTTTGGCCTCTTCAAAGTATTTAAGGCTTTGTTTGAAAACCAGCCTGGGAGGAGACTCAAGATCCTTGTTGGATTTCTCTGGGTAGACCCAGGTTTACTGTAATGTACCAACAAAACCCCTATCTCAATGGCCCTTTCAGCGATAGACTGTAGAACAACCTGAAGTCTCACCCGAAGTGATCCTAGATGGGGTGGTTGAAGACTCATGTGTCCTTAACTAGGTTCTGAAGCATCCTACCTTCTCATTACTCTACTTAACCAGTTGAGTCTCTCTATAAACGCTGTATCTCTCTTCCGAGCAGACTCTGCTATGAGACTAACTCTTATCACATCGCGGCTTCTAGGACGATGCACAAACTTTGTCTTCTACTTGACTCTTTACCTGTGATATCCCACACCGCGGCTCCTCCGACAGTGCGATATCACTTTTCTCTATTGCAATAGATTCTATAGTAAGACTCAATAGGACTCTCCAACTCTCAAGGTCCAATGGTTTTCTTTCTCTTATACTAGCTCAGCTAACATTCACAAGGGTGTTAAACAACTTCACTTAGCTTCTTCAGTCTATTATGCTCAACATCTATTGCGCTCAACTTGCTGAACTGAATATACATGAATCACTTAACACTGTAACTGTTATGGTCTGAATCAAGCACTGATAAACTCAGATGCAGAATACTTAACACATCCAACTCGCATCTAACCTTCTACGTTACTGTAAACTGAAGGATAGCATACATACATTCATTAACTGTTAGCTAAGCTCATGTAACAGGTAACAGATAGCAAATAAGTAAACACAATCACATGAAACAGTCACACAACACATGGATTTTACGTGGTTCACTTCCAGGGAGGAAGCTACGTCCACAGGAACTATGTTTATATTATATCTGGAGAGAGTACACACAGTTTCGCTGCAACCTATTATGCAGCTTGAGATCTTCTGGGAAACTCTGTGTTCTCAGCTGAAGCCCTTCTCTCTTAGATCTCTTCTCTTTCTATTATGCTTTCTTCTTACAATATTTTCTTCTCTCTCTCTCTCTCTCAATCCCTCTGGATTGTTACATTCATGCGCAAGGAGCCAGCTACTGGTTGTAGTAAGATAATATAGACTTAATAATAGAACCAGAGCTCGACTCAAAGAACAAACAACTGACCAACTAGCTAATTGTCTATCTGAATGTCTGGCTAGATAACTATCTACTATCCAACCCTTCATAATACAAAATACATTCTTAAATAGGTGGCCCAAAGGTCTCACCCTGATACAACACTATGGGCCTATCCCAACAGTAGCCCAAAAACCCTAACTGTGACAGTCGACCTATCTGTACTTTGAACTACCGCTTACTGGTCATACTGTAGCTCTCTACAGTCTTCCACGCTTCCCGGTGCTGATCGTGGGTATGGGTGCCACTTCCTCGGTGCCTCCCCTTCTGTCCTTTGTCTTCAATACCTCGACCCATTGCTCCTTTTCCTTTATGAGGGTAGCTGAGCCCTCCTATCTTCGTCGCTGCCTTAAGTGCAGTGGTTGAGCTCGCTCTTCTCAACTTCAGGTATTGTTTATTTTGACTTTCTTGTCCTGATATAGCAGCTTTTCCTGTAGCTACGGGGCCCTACTCCAACATTCCCCTAACAATTACTTATGTCTCATCCCCGAGCCACTAACAGCTGGCTTCTGTTGCTGTAGCTTCTCCTATCCGCCCACATTGTATAAAACTTCATCAGTGAAAGGTGTCGAAAATGGGTCATGAAGGGATGCGTCATTGATTTTGCGCAAGTTGACACAAATCCTTATTTCTCCTTTAGTTTTATTTTCCTGCACAACCATGGGACTAACCCATTCGCTCTCTTCTACTGGTTCAATAATGCCTGCTGCTAGCATCTTATCAATCTCATCTTTAACTTTTTCTTTATAATGAGGATTTAATTTGTATGGACGCTGCTTAATCAACCTGGCATCCTCTTTCAAAGGTATCCACATGACTCCCAAATCTCCTACTATTCCCTTCATCTCTATGAACTTAGTGGGAAATAAGTCTTGATAGTCGTGTAACAGATCTGCGATGTGTCCTACTGTTTCATCATCCCAATAGTCTCCAATAGAGGTAAACTTTGGTTCTGTTTCTGTGCCAATATTGATCTTTTTAATCTTAATAGGATCTATGATAGCTGGAATCTCTAGCTTTGGTCCATCAAATTCATGAGTCCCTTCAGACTCAGGAATGTTGATACTACAAGGATTCTCATCCTCATCACCTGGCTCTTTTGCGACGTTGTAACACTCTAGCGCATGTTCTAACTGGATGGCCCAATCAGGCTGAGTATACACTGGTAGGGTACAATATTCAAATATCTTAGTATTTATAATACCTAGAGCCTGATCAATTCTTGGATACTTAGATTCAAAAGTGAAAGTGAGTAGAAAGCTGTCTATCATAACTGGCCATGTAATCGTTCCTTTGCGCAACTATGTCTCAGTGTACCAGTTTCTTGGGACTATGTCTAAAGTGTGAATGAATAGGTGAACCCATTCATCCTCTGGAATGTCCAACCAACTCTATTCACAAATCTTAATATGTGACCTGGGGTCACTTTCTCCTGTATATTTCTACTGTAAAGGCTCCTTTTTATTAGAGAATCTGATCGCCATCAGTCTCTTAAAATCATCCCATGATGCGATATGTTCTTTATGTGCATGCCACCATCTTGTAGGTGTGGCTTTGATTGCAAGGTCAATAGCTTCCATCCTCTGCTCATGAGGAATTTCCTGCTCAAACTGTTGTAAAAATTCATTGACATCTGCTAATCCATGAAATGAAGGAATATCCTTAACCTCTGCACCAATCCATTGCAGTGACTTAGTCATAAACACACATTTGCGAGCTGAGACTTCGTAAAGTCTATTATGCCAATTTTCTAAGCCAACATCTGAATCTCATGCGCATGAACTGTTGCATCGCCAACTAATGTTTCCTTCTGTGGTGGGGTTGATATAACCACTCTGGTTAGCAGTCATCTGATAGAGGCTTTCCATATTACGCACCTCTTCCTCTGCTCTGATAGGTTCAATATGACGAGGACCCTGTAAAGGATCCAACGGTGCAATGACTTGAATCTAATTATCCTCAAAGGTCATTTGTCTTTTCTTTAAATCGATAACAGCCATGTTATCAATTGCCCAATCAATACCTAGTAAAGCTGGATACGGTCTGCTATCGCCAATGATTTCTATGACTTCAAAGTATGTAAAGCTACGAACTCCATCAATATCAACTGGTACTTGTGGTAATCGACCCAGTGGGGATACCCTCTGCTGATTGGATAGTCACAGATGGATAGGTGATCTGGCTAACTTATGGCTACCCATCTGTTCCCATGTCTGCTTAGTCAGAACATTTACCTCTGATCCTAAATCTAGGATTACCTCATCCGTTTCAAATTCTCCAATTTGCGTTGTGAGTCTCATTTCTCTTCCTGTTCTTGTATGGCCCATAATATTATGAATAGCACACTACGTACTACTCACAAAATAAGGCTGCTGATACTGGTCTATGATGTGTTGAATCTCTCTAATAGCTTTCTCATTTCTGACAAGTTTCAAACAGCTCCGCAGGAAGGATTGGACACTTCCTGTCAACTCATCTTCTTCGCACCTTCCTGATGTGGTAGCCTGCGATGTCTGCACAGAACTAACGCCATAATGTTGCTCCTACGGTACACCCCTACAAGGCAATACCTGCGATCCTGATGGTGTAGGTTCAGTAAAGAAAGTTTTAGCTTGTTGAAACGTTTCTTTGTTCTTCTGCAGGTCAAGTGGTGTTGATTTATCAGTGGCTTTACGCACCCACTCCGGACTTGTATTCTTTTCGGCATCCTGCGATGTCCTACTAGTAGAAGCACTACTGCGAGTCACAATATTGACTCTTGGTTTTGGTTCTTTCTTCTCAGTAGCAATAAGCTGAATATTCTAGTTTACTGCTAGCTTCGGGTCCCTAATCTTGTCTATCAAGATAGGACATTCTTCTATAGTATGATCATAGGAATTGCAATATTTACATGTCGTAGTAGGGTTCTGAAAATACCTAGCATAATGTCCTTTGACTCCACAGTTGTAACAAATAATTGGTCCACGGCCATAGCCAAAGTCTCCACCACGGCCAAAGCCTCCACCACGGCCTCATCCTCTGAATCCTCGACCACAGCCATCATGAGCCGGTTCATGCTGTAGTCCTGCTGCTAGACCTGATGTCTCTGACTGGACTCTGTAGAGGTTGTGTTTTCTCTCTATCATGAGATCATAAGCTTTGCAATTATTTTCATCATGTCCTACTAACTTATAGAAGTTACAGTATAAGTTCTTAGGAGTTTGTACATACTTCTGAAGTAAAGGGCATTCTTGTGGTCTATGTCCTCTTGTTCTACATATTTCACACCATGGCCCTTGATTCTGTACTAAGGGGTTAGGAGCCCCACTTGCTAGATACTCAACAAATAATGGACAGTTATATTTAGTATGGCCATGTCCTTTACACTTTGTACACAATAATTCTTGTGCAACCTCTTTTCCTTTCTTAATCTCGTGCAGCTGTAAAGTGAGATTGGCTAACTAATTCTTTAAGTTTGTCATACCTGTACTAGTCTCAGCTAGAGGTGAATCCTCTAGTTTCATTGCCATCTCCAATGCTTCATCCTATGTATGGAGTTTCTGCTGCATTAGTGGAAGTCTGATGTGAGAGAGCAGTGCTGCGATGAACCATTCCTTATGCTGCTCTGACGCAAACTCAAAGCTAACTTGCTCTATAAGAGCTTTAAATTTCTGATCAAAATCCCATACTGACTCTATGGGTAACTATTTGATGTCTTTAAGTTCTGTAATACATTGTGACTTAGACTTAGGTTTCTTAAATTCCTTAATCATGTTGGTCCTGACCTGTACGAGCGTTTTGGGCTGTGCTGATGTATACTTCATATACCATGTTAAAGCTTTTTCTCTAAGTGTAGTGGCCAACTGGACAAGTTTAGTATTATCATCTTGGATCTGTTTAATGGTCCATATGGCTTCACATAGGAACCAATGTTGTTCTGGGTCTTCTGCCCCTGTACCCTTAAAGGTAGGTAACTTCATATCATCCCCCATTCTGTTTCTACGTGGTGGATTCTGATTTGCTGTGTTACTACCACCTGGCGGTGTAAATGTAGATGGTGTAGAGGTAGTATGTACTATGTGTGAACTACTAGATGGAGTTCTTGCGGGATTATTCTGAGTCTCGGTTTCTTTCTGTGGGGTATAAGGGTGGTAAGGGATACCCCCTACTGTTCTTTCTCTACTATTTTGACTATGTTCTCTAGTATTGTCTGAACTATCTTCAAAGAAGGAAGATCTGAAATCTACTTTATATTTCTTACCGCTACATGTACATCCAATTTCTTCAAAAGCACTCTCAAACTCTTGTGACATTACACTTGCTTAATTTATTCATCTGAGAATATATCGAATACTCCTTTTTCATGTAATAACATCTTAAGGAACAAATTTAAAGAGTTCAAGTACTTACCACGATATCCTTTGAAGGAGTACCTCTCCTCTTCGCTCAAACTCTTTCTTTGATCAATTGCAAACTCTGTAATGAAACCTTCCAGCAAACTTGCAAGCCAGAAGTCTACTACCTGCAAAATGGGATTATCAATGCTCTTCATGGTGTGAATCAGTTCCGGTGTCTAGACAATGTTCCTTTTCTTATTGAATATGTGCTTATCAGTTAACTTTGATAACCAATCATGCTACTCATTTGAATAGGTTACAAAAAATATCGCATGCAGGTCTGTGAAGATATGTTTTTGTAACCATTCCTCTGTACTAATCCTAGGACTCTTGTTTTCTTTTTTAGCAAATTCTCTTTCCTTAGACTCAACCCAGTGGTTAAGTTCTTATTTAGTAGGATGCCAATAGAATATTAGCTCTTCAATTTGTTCAAAACTGGGAATGGAACCATTTGTTGGCTTGCTCTGGGCAGACTCGGGTTTACTGTAATGTACCAACAAAACCCCTAGCTCACTGGCCCTTTCAGCGACAGACTGCAGAATGGCTTGAAGTCTCACCCGAAGTGATCCTAGATGGGGTGGATGAAGACTCACGTGTCCTCAACCAAGTTTTGAAGCATCCTATGTTCTCCTTACTCTACTTAACTAGTTGAGTCTCTCTATAAATGTTGTATCTCTCTTCCGAGTAGACTTTGCTATGAGACTGAATCTTATCGCATCGCGACTTCTAGGACAATGAACAAACTTTCTCTTCTACTTGACTCTTTACCTGCGATATCCCACACCATGGCTCCTTCAACAGTGCGATATCGCTTTTCTGCGCTACGATAGTTTCTATAGTAAGACTCAATAGGACTCTCCATCTCTCAAGGTCCAATGGTTTTCTTTCTCTTATACTAGCTCAGCTAACATTCAAAAGGGTGTTAAACAACTTCACTAAGCTTCTTCAGTCTATTATGCTCAACATCTATTGCGCTCAACTTGCTGAACTGAATATACAGGAATCACTTAACACTGTAACTGTTATGGTCTGAATCAAGCACTGATAAACTTAGATGCAGAATACTTAACACATCCAACTTGCATCTAACCTTCTACGTTACCATAAACTGAAGGATAGCATACATACATTCATTAACTGTTAGCTAAGTTCATGTAACAGGTAACATATAGCAAATAAGTAAACACAATCACATAAAACAGTCGCACAACACATAGATTTTACGTGGTTCACTTCCAAGGAGGAAGCTACGTCCACAGGAACTGTGTTTATATTATATCTGGAGAGAGTACACACAGTTTTGCTGCAACCTATTATGCAGCTCGAGATCTTCTGGGAAACTCCACAGTCTCAGCTGGATCCCTTCTCTCTTAGATCTCTTCTCTTTCTATTCTGCTTTCTTCTTACAATATTTTCTTCTCTCTCTCTCTCTCAATCCCTATGGATTGTTACATTCATGCTCAAAGAGTCAGCTACTGGTTGCACTAAGATAATATAGACTTAATAACAGAACCAGAGCTTGACTCAAAGAATAGCTACCTGACCAACTAGATAATTGTCTATCTGAATGTCTGGCTAGCTAACTATCTACTATCCAACCCTTCATAATACAAAACACATTCTTAAATAGGTGGCCAGAAGGTCTCACCCTGATACAAAACTGTGGGCCTATCCCAATAGTAACCCAAAAACCCTCAATGTGACAGTCAACCTATCTGTACTTTGAACTGCTGCTTACTGGTCATACTGCAGCTCTTTGCAGTCTTCCACGCTTTTTGGTGTTGATTGTGGGTATGGGCGCCGCTTCCTCAGTCGCTCCCCTTCTGTCCTTTGTCTTCAATACCTTGGCCCATTGCTCCTTTTCCTTTATGAGGGTAGCTGATCCCTCCTGTCTTCTATGCTTCCTTAAGTGCAGTGGTTGAGCTCTCTCTTCTCGGCCTCTTAAGGTACTGTTTCTTTTGAATTTCTTGTCCCAATATAGCAGCTTTTCCTGTAGCTGCGGGGCCCTGCTCCAACAATACTTAGATCTGACAATGGTGGTGAGTATGTCAAGTCTGAGTTCATTCAATATTGTGAAGATTCAAGTATTTAGATGTAGCATTCAATCCCTTACACACCACAGCAAAATGGTGTTGCTGAGAGAAAGAACAGATCACTGAAGGAGATGGAAACCTGTATGATGGAGGCTAAGACTTTGCCACAATTTTTTTGGGCCGAGGCTATAAACTGTGCATCCTATATTCAGAATAGAGTTCCTCATAAACAACTTGATGGTATGACATCTTTTGAATCTTGGAGTGGGCACAAACCAGATGCGACCCATTTCAAGATTTTTGGCTCAAGGGCCTGGGCTAGAATTCCAACAGAAAAGAGGAAGGCTTTGTAGCCCCAAAGCCAAGAGTTCCTATCTTTTGGGTAATATGACGATTCAGAAGGGTACAAGCTGATCAATTTGAGAACAAACAAATCCTTCATTGAAAGGAGTGTTCAGTTCTAAGAAGAGCCTTTAGCAACAGTTGAAGTTGGAGAGTCTTCTTCACCACCAGAACCATTGAATGTAAGTGAAGAGACAAATGAGTTTTCTTATTCTGATATGTCTTATAATTATGATTTAATTGTATATCTTTATATTCCTACAAGACCAAAATGGGCATCAAATACCATTAATGCAGCTGGGTAACTAGCTGGAAATCCTAGTGATCCTAGGAGGACTAGATCTCAGTTTGAGAGTGCCCTGTGTATGAAAGACCCTTTGTTTGCAAAGAAATGCTATCTGATGGTTGAATCATACCCAAATACATATGAATATGTAAAACATGATCCAAGATGACAAACAGCCATGAAATAAGAATTCATCTCACTCCAAAAGAACAACACTTGGGAACTGGTTGATCTCCCCCCAGGGAGGAAGCTAGTTCAATGTAAGTGGGTTTTCAAAACTAAGTTTTCTGCTGATGGTTCACCTTTGAAATATAAGGAAATATTTATATCCAAGGGCTATTCACAAGTACATGGTATTAACTACAATGATACCTTTGCACCAGTGGCAAAGATGGACTCCATCAGGCTAGCCTTAGCCATTGTAGCTTTGAAGCAGTGGTGTTATACACCAGCATGGCACCTATCCGTCCGAGTGCCGACTTTCCTTATGTCGGCATGCAAAAGGACACTTATGGATTGAGGTTTGCCTAGAATACTATAGCTTGGCTTATTATGGAATACATTTCTGCCTTTATCTCTGCCTGTGACCACTTTCCCATTGTTTCATGAAAGTCATTGAAAGTCACTGAAAAAACACCTATATTGGAGGACCCATATCTTGAGTTCTGTAACTCCGTTTGACCTCATTTCTGTGCCGTTGGAAAGGTATTTCAGTTAGCTAAAACTTTCTAGAAGACACCAAAGTCTGAAAATGCCCAGAAATACCCTAAAAATGCGTTTTTTGTACATTCGCGATTTTTCCTTAAGGAAAACCCACGAATGTGCCTCTTAGCATTTAAAACATTAAAACATGAGTTAATTGGAGATTAGTTGATTCATTTAACTTAATTTCCTTAACTGCTGTAACTTCTCCAACCTTCAAAACTACCTTATTTCCCCCATATAAATAGAGGTAGGGAGGTCCATGAGAGGGGACTTGGAATTTATGCATTGTTATGCTGGAGGAATTGGGACTCTCTTTGCCTACACCTTTTCCCTGGAGGTCTTCCCTTGTGTTGCAGAGCTTGGAGGCTGAGTTCTTTGGAGAAGAGAAACAGCAGATCCAGATCAAGGTTTCGTGAGGTGCCAACTTGAAGAGAAGGTATATTTGTACTTGTTTTCAAGATTAATAAAGATGTGATGTCCTTCTTCTTCCCAAATCATTGTTCAATGTGTGATTGAATCTTTGTTTCTGATCATATGATGATGTTATTCAGATCATTTGTTTATGTTTATTTGATTATCATTATCTTATATGTGGTCATAATGGTTTGAGGAAGGTATAACTCGTTTTGCAGGTCTCTTGGAGCGAGAGGAGCAAGAAGAGGATTGAAGAGAAAGCTTGGATCAGCCTTCAGTTTATCAGGTGTGGACCCTTCTCATCTCTGAAACTTGTTGTTATATACTTGCTGAACATTGTGCATCTTTCTTTCAACCCTAGTACGTTGATGGCCTCTTAAACCCTAGCCATAGGACACTTTCCTTTACAACAAGTGGGAGGTACATCACATGCATGTGAAGTGTGCTTTATTGAATGCAGATCTTACTAAAGATATTTACATGTATCAGCCTCAAGGGTTTGTTACTAATCCATCTTTTGTGTGTAGGCTAAATAAATCATTGTATGGGCTTAAGCAAGCCCCTAGGGCTTGGTATGCCAAGATTGATGGCTTTCTACTGTCATTGAGTTTTGTTCGATGCAAGTATGATCCTAATGTTTATTTGAATCTGATTCATGGTTCTTTGATGATTATTGTCTTGTATGTGGATGACCTTCTGATTACAGGAAGTTCAAAGAAAGAAATTGCCTCTTTGAAGGATGCAATGAACCATTCATTTTCTATGACTGATTTGGGGTTGTTGAGCCAATTTTTGGGTCTCGAAATTGGTCAATCCTAACATGGAATAAAAGTAAATCAGTCAAAGTAATGGATTTTCTAAACAAGTTCAACATGAAATATTGCAAGCCAAGCAAGACTCCCTTCCTTTCAGGAGTTAAGCTTGAAGAAGCAGGTTCTTCTCCTATGGTAAATAATACACTATATAGGAAACTGATTGGGTGTTTGTTGTACCTTACACACACTTGACCTGATCTTTCTGATGCAGTATGTGTGGCTTCAATATACATGGATCAAACTCATGATATCCATTGGAGAGCAGCCAAAAGGATCCTTAACTTTGTTTAGGGAACAAGAACTCAAGGGATATTCTACAAAGCTAAGTATGATCTTGATTTGATTGGGTTTACTGACAGTGATTGGGCAGGTGACAATATAGATCAAAAGTCAACATTAGGATATGTGTTCATGCTTGCTAAAGGACCAATCAGCTGGTCAAGCAAGAAATAGAGTGCCATATCACTCTCGTATACAGAGGCAGAGTATAGAGGAGTTGTAAATGCAACAACTCAATGTTTATGGTTGCAGGGGATACTTGGTGAGTGTGGCTTCAAATCAGAGTTTTCAAATATTATATATTGTGATAATCAGAGAACTATGCAATGATCCAGTTCGGAGACAGAGAACCAAACACATTGATATCCATATGCACTACATCAGACAGCTTGTGCATGATGTCACCATTTGCCTACTCTTCTGTGCATCTTCAGAACAAGTAGCAGACATCTTCACCAAAGTTTTTTGTGAGAATATATTCAACAATATCAAATCACTGCTGGGGATTTTTTATCATGCTGTGAAGCATGATTGATGACAATATTTTCAAATTTTGTTTTACTGTCCATGTTTAAGGGAGGATTTTGCCACTGGGGTTTTTCCTCTTTCCTTGGTTAAATGGACATGTAGTATGTAAAGGGTGACTAAGCCTTGTTGCTAGGCTCTATAGTTTTCTGATATTTACTCATAAGTCAGGTTTAATGGGGGGTGTTAGAATAATCAACCCTTATTTAGCTACCTTAGACATTAATTAATCCATTTTTGTCTTATTTGCCTAGTTTCCAATATTCCACTCTATGCAAGTTTTCTTCCACATGTCCTAGAAGTCAAACTTGCTAAAAATGAGTCATGGAACCCTTGGGAAATCTCCTGGAAACCATATTTAGCAGTTCTGATTTATTCCAAATCCTCCCTAGCACATATCTGCTTTTTCTGCTTTGTTGCCTACTTTATTGAGATTTATGGCAAAAGGGAAAGTAAGACTATGTGCAGTTGACTTGTTTTTTTCCCTCATCATCCTCCATTATTTTCTCCTAGTAAAAGAATTAATTAGTTGTCTTTCCATCATCTATTATCTTTCCTACTTGACTTTCCCAATTCGTGAGCTCCTAGGTAGATTTGGAAACTGCTTTATGCACCTATGGGGGATTTGACTAGATTTAGTAAGCCTGCTTTTGACTATTTCAAATGTCATCCTTATGCATTCGAATCTCTCATGTAATTATATGTTGTAGCATCCTATGAATTCATAAGGTTGGCTACTGTACACTTATTCAATACAGACTAGTGTTATGCTGCAACTTCAGTCTCCTTTGTGTGTAAATTTGCAGGTTTGATTAGCAATTTTGTGAGTGCAATTGTTCTATCACTTGGGTTCAATTTCCACAAAAAATGCCTAGAAATACCCTTAAAATGATATTTTTTGATGCATACGCGAGTTGCCTCAAGGAAACCCGTGTATGTACGCAAATTTCTATATATAATATTCGTGTACGCCTTAAATACATGAATTTTTACATTGCAACCCACGTGTACTTCCTGCATACACGACTGTTGTCTCTACAACCTGCATATTCCTCCTAAAAATGTCAAAAATATATGTATTTTGAAATTTGGGTAGTTTGGGTAGTTATGCAACTGTCTTTTTCAGTTGTAACTACTTTGTCTTCGACCCTAACTCTTCATGAAGCATATAAATAGAGGTAGGGAGGTCCATGAGAGGGGACTTGAATCTTTGCATTTTTATGCTGGAGGATTTGGAGCTCTCTTTTCCCACACCTTTTCCCTAGAATATTTCTCCTTGTCTTCCAGAGCTTGGAGTCTGAGTTCCTTGGAGAAGAGAAGCAGCAAAACCAGAGCAAGGTTTTGTGAGGTGCAGAACTTGGAGAGAAGGTATATTTGTACTTGTTTTCAAGATTAATAAAGATGTGATGTCCTTATTCTTCCCAAATCAATGTCTCTTGTATATTGAATCTCTGATTATGATTATATGATGTTATTTATCAGATTATGTTTTCATGTTTCATTGAATCTAATCTCCTTTCATATAGTCTATTTGGTTTGAGGAAGGTATAATTCATTTTGCAGGTCTCTTGGAGCAAGAGGATCAAGAGGAGCAAGAGAAGGATTGAACGATTTCTTGGATCAATCTTCGTTTGTTAAGGTATGAACCATTCTAATCTCTGGATATTTTTTATATATACTTGCAGAACCATTTGCATCCACCTTTCAACCCCAGTACGTCGATTGACTCTTAAACCCTAGCCGTAGGAAAATTTCCTTTACAACAATCCTTTCATGCTAGAAGACATTAAACAAGAATCCAAATGTATTAATGTGATTTTCCTCAGTTTAGAATTTGGAAATGCATACATTAATCTAATTTGGTTTTGACTTAATGGAGTCATTTTTATAAAGTGAAAAGTGAAATAAATTAAGTGATGGATAATATAATATTGGCCATTTATGTAATGATACGAGATCTAAAATTCATATTAGATGACTAACTATTTCTGCAATTCAAATAAAATATCTGATATTACACTTGTAAACACTCAGTAAATTTATGACTAGAGGAATGAATATATTTTGCAGAGAAATTTGTATGCAAGGGATATGGAAGGGGAAAGAAACAAAAGGTATTTTTATAACATTGAATTCATTTCCCCTAACAAATTTAGATCACTGACCATTCATTTCTCAGAGTCCTTTATGCAAAAACTTAATCCTCCATTTCTGGGTAATGCAATCGTGAAACTAGGGAAATTTATTCAATCCTTTATACCATGGGCTTGGGAAAAATCCAAAAAGTGTTGTAATTCATTCATATAGAATAAAATTTGGTTTGGGATAGTTTGTAACAGAACTGGATAGGTTTGGAGAGTTTAGGAAAGAAATGGGGTTTTTAGGCAATTTTGGCCTAGGGAAGTCCTAAGCAATGGAGGATCCAAAAACAATGTATGGCCTCAAAAAAATTATGATATGGAAGTATTTATGGGTATTTGGGTATTTCAATGACACATATCAACTTACATAAATTAAAATGACTGAATATAACTCTTTGAATTGAAAGAACATCTAGACAAGTCAATTTTAACTAGTTTTCTAACTAGGGTGTGTAAGTAAGCTTGGAATTCATAACAGAACTTTATTAGACCTCATAAATGAATTTTAAAGAACCTAATAAATATTATTAAATAATATTAAACCATACAAACTCATTCCCATGAACAAGTCTCAATTATTACTGCACTAGAATGCTCAAATCCTTCATTTTGATGACTAGTTAAGCTTATACATGGAAATATGAGTATGAAAACTTGATGAACAGAGTTATTGCAACCTTACAGAGATAAATAATAGTATTTATCATATTTTACACATCATAAATAAATATATTGACTTACCATTACATCAGAGGACTCAAATTGATGGGAAGGAGGCCCAAAATTGGACATGAGAGAGATTGAGAGCATAGGTGAAGCTTGGGATTCACAAGATCTCGATTTGACTGATGGAGGATGAAAAATATGACCGATAATAATTCACTATATGAAAATTATGTGCTCCATACCTGCAAAGAGAAGGGAATGGGAATGAAGGAGTGGGGAAAGGAAGGTTTGTGGCTCATCCCCCAAAGCTCTGAGGTGCATCACTTAGAGAACTATGCTCATGTAGCATTAATGAATAAATTCATCAACCAAAATATGTGAATGACCTCAAATTTTTGTTTAATATATCTCTGGATGACCTATTTAGCAATTAGAGGCAATCGGTTTCCTTTGAGAGCAAGTTAACACCTAAATCCCTAACCCTAACCAAGTCATGGGCCCTCCTTGACAAAATTGGAATGTAGGACTATGTGTAGATGTTTCCCTATCTAGGTCATCCATATAAATTATAAATTGTTCCCTCCTTAGTCAAAGATTTGTTTCCTTTATCCCTAACATCTTTATTCTTTTCCCTTTTTTTAAGACTGAGTCTCCAAAAGGAAACTGCTCCCTCCTTTGCCAAAACTTTCCTGCTTTTGTTTAGACAATGTTTTTTACTCTCCAAAAGGAAAATGTGCCCTAATTTTCCAAAACTTTCTTTCTTTTGTCATATATTTTGGGCACTTTCCCTTTTCTCTCTTACTGATTTTGTCATAGAGTTTCCACTTTGATCTCCTCCCTTGGAAATTTTGCTTTCCAATTGTTCCTGACATGGAAAGCTCAATTCCACATGTTATTTGCACAATAATTAATTAATGGAAATAATTAAAATCAAGTACATGCCTTAATAATAATTATTTATCAAAATTTCTCTAGGAATCTTACTTAATTCCACTTAGTCCCCCTAGGTGTTTAGGATGGTCTACACTTTTGTTGGTCCAAAATGTGGGGACACGATAATCCTCCCCTCCCAAATATGCTTGTCCTCAAGAAGAATCACTCCAGAGTTCTGCAAATTTGTCCACTATTTAGGATAACTAGAGAATGAACTCATTTGAAAAAAAAGAGTTGACTTCCTCCATCAAGCGAGCATGTAAATTTTCTACAAAACAAGAAATGTCAGGGTCCCATTGCTTGCATTGAACCCCCTTCAGTGATAATTCCTTCCCACGCAAATTATCAGACATAATTATTCCTAGATCCCATTTCCTCAACTGTAAGTATTCAAACATTAGTATCCACCATAAAAATTTGTCATCATAGGAAATGAAATTCATGATGTGGAAATCATAACACTGCACTGAAAATTGGAAATTCTCAATGCAAAATTGGAAATCTATCATATTTCACCACCCAACATTAAATTCTTTATGTTATTGATGCACATGAGGATTGAGTCTCACAATGATGTTGTTGCAATGACATAGTGTCATCTCCATGTCCAAACCTAATGAGTATAAGCATCATCCAACCAACAACTATTCCCAAACTACTCATACAATTTTTTTGATGTGTCTGATGTATCTTGGCATTGATGCAAAAAAAATATTTTCCCTCCAGAGTACACATCTCCATCATGTGTCTAGACACCCAATAAATGGGAAAATAGAATTTCATGCTGAATAATTCAACTACCAATGATGCACTTGTCAAACCACATGGCTTGACCAACAATCCCTCCACTAGAAGAGTGAAAATATCATTCTCTTCAGGTGGCATCAACAGAAAAAAAAACTTTCACCCAATTTTTATTCTCACATGATGTGGCTGATGTTGATGTATTTGTAACTTCAAAATGCATTCACTTGTATTGTACCCCGATGTTCCTATCAGAACAATCATTTTTATTTCATTGTACCCCAATGTTCCTATCGAGAGATTCATTAATATAATAAGGTTATGTAAAGTCAATGAGGTTAAACCTCCATTGTAAGTCAAGGAAATAGTCCCCACAATTGAGTTGAGGTTAACCCTCCTTGTTGATCAGGGGGGGAAAGTCCCCACAGTTGAGGGGCACTAGGGTTATTAGACTGTCCTAGAGATGTCGGCCCTGGTAAGTAATTGTCAAGTCAGAAATTAGTATAAATAGAGAGTGAGCCTCTCTATTTTACACACACACTTCTTACTGCCACACATTGTGGATCACACATTTATGGCCTTCCCTATCCCTCTACAGACTCTTTGGACCCCATGGACCATTTTTGTACCTTTTATGTTTCCAAGATCATCCCTAAAAACATGCATTATTTTCCATACGTGACTTTTAAACATATTCTCGCATATATACGTAGATATGAATTTCAAACCCACATATATCGGGCTGTGTGCAAAAGGCCAAATAGTTTTGGATTTTTCCTTGATGTGGATCCTAGTCACTTGTCTCTTGGCCTTCCATACGCCTTGATATCACTCAAATTTGACCTTCCATTACCCCATTGAAGCACTATATAAGGAACCCTTTGGATACATTGAAAGGGGAGGAATTGAAGAGCAAGAAAACTATAGTCCATTGTTGCGGGATTTTATACTTGAGTCTGCATCCATTTGTCCCTTGGAGCACTTTGTGTTCTTCCCAAGCTTGCCTTTTCTTGTGAGCTTGCTATTGAGAGATGGAGGATTGAAGGGGTGGAGGCCCAAATGGAGGACTGAGTTTATCTGGTTCGTAGACGTGCCGACAGAGGTTGTCACTATTGTAATCTCTAATTTATATTAATAAAAATATCTTTCCCTATCCAATAATGTGTATTTAAATGAATATTGAATCCATGGATTATTTTAAATGCTTATATTTTATTGATTATATATGCTAGAGTAGGTATAACACCATTACATAGCATGCTTGTCTTGTTTACTGAATGTTGGGAGAGTAAATTACTAAAACAAGTGAGATTGGAAAAGCTTGACGGGGATCTACATCAACCATCCAGAATAAGGTATGTTTCAAGATCCTTTAGTGTTAGATGTTCTATTTCTCTTGCATATGGGAAAGCATTGATTTCTGTGGTTACTCTGTCTATTTTGGTACCCCAATACATAGGAAGTTTTCTCCGTAACACAATTGGTGATCATACTGGGGATGTTCCTTGTTTTTCTTTGGGGTTTGGGGGAACAATGTGCTTGATATTCTTGACTTGCTCTTTGTTTCTCCTTCTTTCTGTGTTTCATTTTATAGTATGTTCATCCATTGACACTCTCCTTTATTGGTTTCACCCTTGGCCTTCTTTTTACCACTGTATTCTCTGTATATGCAGGTTTTTGGCCAAAAGTCACATACATACGCAGATGTTTGGCCAAAAGTTGCGTATACATGCATCTTTTTGGCCAAAATCCACGTATACATGCATCTTTTTGGCCAAAAGTTGTGTATATACATAGTTGTTCTTTAAACAGTTGCGTACATCCTCCCTTTTGGTGAGTTTGATGTTGTGGGAAGTTGATGGGTGGGTTGTGAGTGTGGTTGGGTCTTCCTTGGTTCTGATGTTGTCTATTGGATGCTTCTTTTGTCACTAGAGACTATCTTTTCATTGATATTTCTTTGAAAGTAGTTTTATTCATTTATCCTTTTTGTTTTTCCATTAGTGCATTACTCATTTTTGTCTCGGTGTCTTGCTAGGCTTGTGTTTTATACTTGCTACAGAGACTGAGAGTTTTAGATGACTTTTATTGCATTTTTCATGCTTTTATATTGAAAAATACAAAGTAGTTTCACTCTTAGTTGCATCTTAAATATGGATTTGAGGAGGTACTTACATTGGATTGCTTGGATGAGAGTTGTGTTTAGGCTTTCATATAGGAAGAATTGCATTGGCATTCGGAAAGGAATATATATTTATTCATCTCATGTAGTGGCATACCCTCTTTTTCATTCTACAAGATTTCACTTGGAATTGCTTGTTAGTTGTGTGCTTTTATTTCATTGCTAAGTCTTCATATCATTAGTTTCATGACCATTTCCCTTTGAGTAATTACAACCATTAAAATCAATGGATAATTTAAAATTAACTACACATTTTTATTTTATAGGGTTCACCAACAAAAAAAGGTTTTAGGGTGTTGGAATAGTTCATTGTGAGTTAATTCTCTAATACCACTAAACAAAACAATTAGGTGTCTGTCCAGGTGAGAGATAAATCCTTGGTATAATTAGTGTTTCTCAGGACACTCCTCTTACACAGTAGTTAAGCACGAGGTAGTGCACACAATTGTGATTGGGATGACCCCTGGTCACTTTCTGTGAGTGCCAGAGATATTTCTAGGATTGTATTTGTATCTGGGGGCTCTTTCAAGAGTTTCGGTATTTTCTACCCTGCACATATGGTCAATCCCGCCTGAGCATTGATTATATTGAGGTGACCTTAGTTTTCTTACCTAGGTATCACAGGGGGTACTTGCAGAGGTTATTCTATAGGTGTCTTGGCTAGGTGGGGGTCAGATAGCAAAGTCGCTTGATGTGTTGAAGCTGAGGGACACTATAATTGGTTACATACGTCCAATTCTAGTGTATGGGAGTTTCGAGCATCTCCTAGGAGAGACATACCTGCTGCATTCAGGAGCTCACATATCCCCCCCTTGGTTTGCTTGTGTTTTAGCTGAAGATTTTCTTAGGAGTGTGCTCTTTGTGCACTAGTTGGCCTTTGGGATTGGGGTTACTTGAGTATATTTATGCTCTCTTGAGTTTGGGTCCTTTTATTTTCGACATGCCTAGTATCATATCACCCGTCTTTGGTCCTAGTACGGACCCTGGTGTGAGACTCGAGGGCATCACAACCCCTTATCGTGCTCATAGGTTTGGGAGTGGTCACATTCCACCCTCTAATCCATTTGTGGATGATGTTGACTCCCTTATCTCGGTATTTACACTGATGTTCACCCTCATAGGGGTGGTAGTGGATGCATGGATGTTGGGTCTACACATTACTTTCCTTTTTATGTCCCATTGTTCACCACATTGTTTCCTTTGGGTGCAGTTTTCATGATCATTCCTCCCTATATCCTATAGTTTGGATTCTTTATTGACTATTTTGGGTTGTTTTGGACTAATATGGTTGTCATGTAGGGTCCTATTTTTGTACACTCTCTCTGAGGTTTCGATCCATTCGTTCCTATCATAGGTATTATGTTTGAACTGGCATATTGGTTAGGATTTCATATCCACTTGCATTTTGCATGAACTTATGACTATTTCATTTTAACCTTAGGTATGAACCCATTCCATGGTATCACAGAACCTTCATGCTGTTGTTAGAAGTGGTACTATGTGAATGGTAGAGATTTCCTATACATGGGTGTCCTAGTTAGCTCCCTTTTTCATTTGGTACACATGCTGTGAGTCCTCTCTTAGGTTTAGGAGTCCCTTTTAGTCCCGCCATGTCCTTGAGAAAGAGATTCATATTCCTCTTCAACTTTATGCTTGTCATTCCGCCGGGACTCCCTTGTATATATCAAGTTGTAATTTCATTATCATGAGTTTTGCTTGCCTTATTGAGCCTTATGTCAGCTTCCCTGACTTTGGTTATCATCCATATATCTCGAGCTTGTCTCATTTCTAGCCAAGCAGAGCCATTTTACATATCTTATGCAGCTTGATTCCCCATTTTTTACTGGGAGGGAACTTTCCCCCGAGTGTTGTTATCCTACACAGGTTTCCTTGCATTAAGCATAGGTACATTTCGTTGCATGGAACTAGTTTGTTTTCCCCTTGACACTCGTCTCCTCCTAGTATGTAACTATAAATCACTTTTATTCTTTTTCAAGATTTTTAAAATATTTGAAAAAGTCCAAAAAAAAAATCAATAAAACAAAAAATATGAATAGGAAAAGATGTTATCTTTGGCAGTAGTTGAGTCGTGTCACCTTCGAACAGAGCATTGTATATCACATATGTTGGTTGGCTTAATAGTTTGACTTTAGGAGTTGTACTCATTTCTCTGAGTTTATCTCCACTGGATGGTTAAGCTTCTAGTTCCTATGGATCCTCTATCGATGCCTCCTGTGTCGCAGAGATCTTCCAGTTTTGTATATTGAGTCTATGCTACCTAAATTTAGTCACCATTTTCCTTTATGCTCTTGTTCAAAGGAAGTTGAATCCTGAGTCGGCCATTTGTCATTTCTTTTGACTTTGCATGTAGGCCATTCTCAGTATTGATACTAGTTCATGCACATTATGATCGAGTCCTTCCACATTATAAATATTTGCTGAGTACCTCGTGTTGGATGATGAGGGATGCCTTAATTCCCTCCTTCCAGTGGATTTCATCCCATCGATTTCAGATCATTTATTCTAGGATAGGAATCTAGAGTCATTTTGAGTTCCTTGAGACTTGCAGTCATCAGTGGTAGGTTCTCTTGCTATCGACAGTTTTTGTGAATACATAAATGTCCCCTGATCGATGGATTATTTCAATTGTTTGAACTCAACACATTTATTCACACTTGTTAGTTTGCACTCTAGTGCCTTGATTCACATTTTCATTATCGGTGGGTAATCTCACGTCTATTAACAATATACATCAATGACCAGTAATTAGACGATGGAATACTATGTTCGACCTCGGCACCTCTATTCACATAGTAGGACATGTACTCATAGCGGATTGTGTATAAGACCTTCCATATCGGTGCCATTTCATATATGCTACCTCCTTGATCATGCTAGTGTTCATGAATTTCAGCTCACCTGACTTGATTCCAATGTATGTCAGATATCTTCAGCCATTATGGAGATCATGATCCCTTATATATATTCATCATCGAGATTATGATCTATCTATACTCTATGTGGTGATGTACACACATGTCAAATTTTGTATCATGCCTATTCATGGCCATTGTACTCTTATATATTTGGGACTACTGTATGTACTTGTAGTCATGTGCAGTGTTTGATTATTGTATTATACTATTTGATGGCTGGTTCTTCCACCTTGTTCTTCATCACTCCACTTCTGGGATGGACTTGTAATGTATTTCGGCCATCGTATCACCCCTATGAACTCACACATTAGGGGGAATCTATTACAGCTAATTTTACCACACATGGTGGATCACACATTTATGGCTTTCCCTGTCCCTCTACAGACTCTTTGGACTCCATGGACCATTTTTGTACCTTTGATGTTTCCAAGATCATCCCTCAAAACATGCATTATTTTCCATACATGATTTTTAAACCTATTCTCGCGTATATACGCAGATATGATCCTCAAACCTGCGTACATCGGGATGTGTGCAAAAGGCCAAATAGTTAAGGAGTTTTCATTGATGTGGATCCTAGTCACTTGTCTCTTGGCCTTCCATATGCCTTGAGATCACTTGGATTTGACCTTCCATTACCCCATTGAAGCACTATATAAAGAACCTATTGCAGCTGCAACAAATTCCCAAAATTACAAAAATTTTAGGACCCTCCTTTGCTTCGATTAGTTCTTTGTCCTTGAGTTAATTCTAAATGCGTGGATTGAGCTACCAATTGTTTTTAATTCCTCCTCTGATGCTTGAAGTAATCCACTATTTGATCAAGCTTTATCGCTGCCTTTGAATGCATTTGAAGCATGCCCAAATTGGAAGTTATTTTGGTCAGTGCCCCGTCGTTACAGGTGGATCTTTGTTTTGGTATTCCGCCGTCACGGAAAGAAATACAATTTCTTCTTCCGATCCATTGGTTTTTAGATCAGCCAATCTTTTGGTTTATGTCAGAAGGATTTGTCATTTCTTTCTCCACCGTTGTGGACGGAAAATCAATTCCTCTCCTGATCATTGCTTCAATGTTCCATTTCTCACCTGTGTTATTTTTGCCGATACCGTAAGTCGGGGGGCTTCCGCCGTTGCGGCTGCAAAAGTTTTTTTTTTTTTGGTTTCAGGATGTTTAAGTTGTTAGATTCCCGCCGTTGCGGAAGGCCGCATCTTTTGTGGCCCCGCCGTTGCGGCTGCCAAAGCTCTAAAAATCTTCGAGCCTTTAGTGTTTTTGCTTCCAATTCAAGTCCCGATGTTGCGGATGGTGGTACGCTTTACGGTTCCGCCGTTGCAGATGAAAGAAGCACCAGCCCTTTCGATGCTGAGTCATTTTGCTTTCGATTCAGATTTTACCCGTTGCAGATCGATTTACCCTCCGTGGCTCCGTCGTTGCGGCTCCAGTTTCACTTTGGTCCCGATGAATAGTCTACCGAGGTTCCGCTATGTATGGTACATGAATGGCTTAGCGTTTTGGCCGTCCGCCGTTGCGGAAGAAAGTTGGCTTTCAGTTTCCGATCCAAAAGTGGTCCACCATCTGATATGCCGCGAGTGTTGACCTTATATATACGAGGTCAAGGGGTTTATTATTCTATTGTTATTTTTAACTATCGTGCTCTGTTGCTATCATGTTGTCGATCGCTCGAGTTTGTTTGGACCCCATTGCCGGTACCCGCATCCAGGTGGCAACTGTAGAAGCCTGACAGTCTTCATCCTGCCATACATGCCAGTTACACATCAGTGCCAGGTAGGCTTCATTTGCCTTTCCTCTTTCCGTTTGAACGTTTGGTGGTTTTATTTTCTACGGTGGTTTGTTTCCCCGGTCGTTTTCCTCGTCCCGTTAAATTATATTCCTATATAGGTGGAGATTTTTATCTTAACTGTCCGTGGGAGGGCGGTTTGGCCCTTAGAGTATTTTTTCCATATTGCCGTTGCTATATCACCCTGTGCATAGAGAATTAGGGGGTCTGGTGCAGACAGCTATTACACTGTCGGCACCAAACGACCCTGTATGATGATGTATGGTGGAGATAGGTTTTCCATGGCCCTTCCTTGTGGATTTGGGATTGTTTGTTCCATTTTTGGGCTTCCTACATCGTTTAAACCCCAATCATTTTCGTGATGTTGTTCCACGTGACCCCATTCGATCTCAGTGGTCGAACCCCAGCCGGTTGAAAGGGATATATCACTGCTTTTTGCCCATAAGCTGTGAGGGCACGGTTTTGTTAAAGCACTGTTAAAGTCTCATATATCTTTCCCATGTTTTCCTTGCACAAAGAAATGATAATGTCACCCACAGAGAGCGGAGGTTTTCTTTGCGTTAATGTAGATGTTCTTTTCGCCCAATTATATTGTTAGAATTGTTGGTATTGAAAAGCAGTGGTAGCTTGCATATTTTAATGCATATAACTATTTTTCATCATGCTGGACATAGACAAAGTCACTGAACACTACACATTGGGTTTAATAGCTCTGTTAGTTAGGCCATTTCAGTATATATATGCATATACTTACTTCATTGACTGATTGCTATCATGTTAAACATAGAAGAAATGGCACACTACACATTCATGTATACTAGTTTGTCACTCAGCCAAAAGGGCTTAATGTTACAATTTTATGGTAGGAAGATCTCACAATGTCAAAGAGACAAAAGAAGAAGGCCCCTGTGGTCGAAGAAGAGCCAGAAGTAGAAGTTGTCACCAAGACAGAATACATATACGAGGACACTAAGTGTATTTTTGGTGTTGAACCTGAGTACCAGTGGGGGGGAATATATAGATTGATCACGCGCAGAGAAGTTCCTGACATAGGATTGGAAGAAGAGTCCATATATGCCAACATAGAAAGATCTTCACTGATGAAGATTGCCACAAGACCAGAGTTGTTCCCATGCTATGAAGTAATCGGTTGGATTCTGCCACGGGCAGATGTCACAACAATGATTCTGGAAAATGTTGAAAGACAGGGCTATGCTACATATAGCCTTAGATATGTAGCATTGGCTTACCACCTACCAGAAGCCCAAGTATTTTTATCTGATGATTGGATGAACAATATTAGAATGGACCTGGTGGAGACACTTAAAAAGATGTCGTTTCAGGGAAAACATTACAGATACAAACCGACGGGTGATTATGATACATCAAGCTTAAGGGCCCCCTATAGGTTCATAGCTTTAATGCTAAATAGGATTTTTGGAAGAGCACATGGTAGGTTCTTCAAGTTAGAGTGGATACCCATCATTTTTCATGTTGCAACCCAGGGGACAATTTTCAACTGGGCTAGCCTTGTATCAAATAGTATTTCATCTTGCTTGGCCTCAGCTTTGGGAGGAGTGGCCCAAAAGAGGTCTGAGTTCTATATGATTTCCATACTCATCGATTGCATATTGTGTAATCAGCCTTTCCCAGGACTCAGGTGCATTTAGGATAGGGAAAGAATGCTTGTCTATGTTGCCTATAAACCACTGTGGGCACACAAATATCACAACCATTATTGAGAAGTATGTGAACACTTTATCATGCCCTTATACACACTCATTTTCTTGAAGGAGTGTGATTGTATGTCAGAGGAGGCACTGCAAGTAATAGAGGAGTATGTAGACTACTATTTGACTGAAAATGGCCTGTACTTCAGGATGTTTGGAGGTTTGAGAGCGCCTTCCCTACTACCCAAATATGCAACTGATTACATTATTCACAAGGAGGCAGTCAGACAAGTGTTCCTTGAATAGGCATCTTTCTGTTTGAGCACAAGAAGACCACCTATCCTCCTTTTCCCTTCAGGTTAGGAAGCTACAAGTTTACCAGAGTAAAAAAGGCTGATGAATTTATAGAAGAGCTGGAAAAGTTCCATTTTGGAGAGATGCTCTTCTGTAGGAATGATACTCACTGTAAATTAGCTGAACACTGCAAAACAAACAATGTGCATTTTGAGTATGCCCACCATTGGGATTGGGAAGAATCCATATTTCGAAATGCAGTAAACATGATAGCCTTGAGAAGAAGCTGGAGGGTGGCTACACACATAAGAAGAAGAAAAAAGGAAGGTTGCTCAGGAATCAGCTGAGAAAGCAGAAGAAGCAGCTAAGAAAGAAGAAGAAGAAATGAAAAGGAAGCTGGATGAGGAACTCCAAAAGCAAGAAGCTGAAAGGCTAAAGCTGACATAGACAGAGCAGTCAGTTTCTGAAACAGCTGCAGGGCAGACATAGGACGTGGAAAACCTAGATGTTCAGGACCCACAAGTACCTATTGCCAGCACACCCATGGTTCCCACACTCAAGCTGGTCCCCTTTGTACAGAAGGTGGGTGAAGAAATCCCTGATTTCAACACTGTTTATTATGATAGGACAACAAAGAGAATAATGAAGAGAATAGAAAGAAAAGTTGAAACATAAGGTCTTCCTGGTAAAATGATAACAGATACGCCTATTATGTTGGGAACAAACCAATATCCAATATTCACCATTAGAGCCGGAGCAGCACTGAGTCAAGCTTCGGAGGATAATGTGGGTAGGATTATAACAGACTTAAAGCTATCCAAAAGGTCTTCTGTTCAATTGAAAGACACCTTGAGGAAAGAGAAAGAGGAAGGCAATAGGATGAAGTGGAAGTATGAAGACATGTAGAGGGATATAAAGGCTTCTAGGGATGAATTGCAGGCCCTCCAAGTAGAAAGACAGGTTATGGAAACTACACAGGAGGCTCCAGAGAAAGTGCAGAAAGAATGTCAAGAGCTAAGGAGTGAAAAGGAACAGCTGCTGGGGAAGGTAGAAGAGCTGGAAGAGCAGCAAAAGATTATCTTGCAGGCTAGTGAGATGCACTCCCAAGAACAGAAAGAGAAACATCAAGAGCATATTTCTTCTCTGACAACTACTCTGGAGGAAGCAAGGGAGCAGCAAGTTAACCTCCAATTGTTCAAAGAGCATATCTTGACCTAGAAGGCTAAGATGCTGCAGCTACATACTACTATAGAAGGATAAAGGTGCAAGGTGCTGCAGGTAGATAGCAGATTGGAGGAAATCCCAGAGACCTCCTCTTACTTTGTAGATCGATCTCAGGACGTTCTTGAAGTCCTGACTGTAAGAATGGCAAGGCTGGAAAACAAGGAAGAAACTCCAGCAGAACTACCATGAAAGGATACACAGGCCCTCAAGCAGGATTATGACTTGCTGGAATTTGCTACAAATACCACGGAGGATTTCAAAAAATCAGTTAAGAAGATGAAAGGAGCATGCATTGATTTTTTCAGAAGGCTTCTCATTACCTACAACCGGTGCCAGATAGAGGCCAAGTAGAGGCTTAAGGCTTTCTCGGATCACAATGCCTTTGTGGAGCTGCTTCAGAAGAGATACCAGGAGTAAGAAGCTAAAGTACAGCGTATTAAAGCCCTGGATGATCAGATCTTGAGGAGCGAAGTAGATCATTCAGCTATTAGCGTGTAGCTTCTGGAGGATCAGCTTCAATTGAGTGCAGCCAGGATTGAGGCTATAAAGAACCAGGCTGCTAAGTTTGAGATAAATATTCAATTTTTAGAGCCTTGTACATTTGAGGGCATTGCCTCTGAAGCTTCGGCATGGAAGAAATTTCTAGATGCCCAAGTGGGACCCTTTTGGTAAAGGATTCGTCATTTTTTGTAATATGTAACATTTTGTAAAAAACCTTTGAGAAAAGTCAAGCGTTGGGAAAGAAAGAGTTGGGAAGCCCAAAGGTCACTTTGGGCAGTCCAACTGTCTCACCTTTTTTTTATAAATGTAATAGACTAAGAGGGAAAAAGGACTTTTTCCCAGTTAGACATGAAAAGCTATATTGTAAGAAGAACTATTTCTCTTTGCAATAAAGAACTATTGTTTTCCTGTTGGAGGAAGATTGGTGGCACTTTCAAATGTTATGCTGTGGATGGCTAAAAGATGAACTATTTTGTTTTTCCAGCTTTTGTCCATTAACCGTGAGATCGTTCTAACTCTCAGAACGTATGTTCTTGTTTAAATGATTTCTGGTTTATTTTGTGGAATTACCACCATGAGTAATGTATGCTGTTCATAAAACAATTCGCTATCTGATTGTTGAAATATCTTTAATCATTCATGTGTTGTAGGAAGAAATATCAGCTATCTGTAATTTCTCTTTATGATACATGCACAATTCACATTCCTCACAAATAAGTTAAATTTTTCTCCCTGGGGATAGATAGATAGATAGATAGGTAGATAGTTAGTTTTATTTCTGCATATGTGATTTAGATGCTTGCGAGTCCTAAGACGAGAGGTAAGAACCTGCGCATCACATTGTGAACGCTCCTTGTATCTTTATCATCTTGCATGGTTAATTAGGCATATGCATATCATACTTAAGTCAAAAAATACAAAAATATACATGGTGGACCAGGCCACAACCGGTAAAACCTTTGTTTTTTTGTTACTTTTACCTACGGTAGCCAGACCGCAAACTGGATGGATTCCCCATACCAAACAGTCACAGGCTAGTTGGGAACGTTGACTGGGGAGAATCCCTTTTTGTTGTTGCTTGCAAATTTCCAGGCCTCAATAGTTCTGGCTCTAGAAGGAGGGCCGCCAGTGCATGTCTGGCCATGGAAACTTATTTTTCCCAATATTACCCCACCAGCAGATGTTTGAAGCTTGTAACCTGACCCAAGTACTTACAGGTTTCAGTTATACCTTTGAAGTAAGTAAGCCTGTTCTCACCCTACGTTGTTCTTTACTCAGACTTTGTTCTTTTACCTATGCTCATGGCTGGTGTAATTGTGAATCAGCCCAACCCATTGCCTGCTTGGAAAGCTAGAACCCCTTTGAACCTCACCCCTCCATTGCATAACCTACCTCAAGCTTTTGATAAGCTGCTTCCTAAGTTTGACCCTGAGGAAAGGATTGTTGTAGATGACCACTTACAAAGTTTCTATTTGGAAGTAGAAGGGTTAAGGGCTGGGGAGTACGAAGATTTTGTCTGTAGATTATTCCCTCATACCTTGAAAGGGTCAGCTGCTTCATGGTACTTTGCCCTGCCCGCAAACTTGATCCCAGACTGGAATACTTTCGAAAGGGTTTTCAGAAGTAAATACACATCCAAAAAAACACATGCCTCATTGATGAAAGGTCTTGGTTTGTTAAGAAAAGAGAAGAATGAGAAGGTACATAGTTTCACTCAAAGATTTTCAGTATACCTAAAGAACTTTTCTGAAGCTGACAGACCCTCAGACAAAGTCTTAGTGGAATATTATACCTCAGCCTTAGGACTTGAGCTAGCCATGTTTTCCAAGATGAAAGCCAAACCTATGTTGGTAGAGACTTATGAAGAGGCGGAAAGGGTAGAGGCTAAAAGGGAAAGTGTAGAAGATTATCCTGATTTACCTGGAGAGAAAACTACAAATAGAAGAGCTGTATTGCTGTCTAAATCTAAAGAGGAGCAATCACATGATTTTGAGGGGATGCTGAAAATGATGCAGAAACTATCCAACCGAATAATAGATCTGGAAAAGGAAAGGGAAATGCGGAAAACTTACAAACCATACTATCTAAAAAGAGAGGATAGCAACCAATGGAAAATCCCTCCCCCAAATTTAGCATCAATGAGCATAATAGAGGTGGGGAGAGACAATTTCTGCACTTTTCACCAATAGCCTCATTCGGAAAAGAAGTGCCCTCAATGGTTGAATTTGATGACATTGGTTATGAATCAGCTGCTAGATTCTAAATTAACCAAGGACAATGGTAAAGAGGAAAAGAAAAACCAGACTATGGAGAAACAAGATAATGATACCATGTTTTCATGGGATGGTGCCTTGCTGTTTGACACTAAAGAGAGCGCTCTCAAAACTAAATGCACACCTATAGCAACAAAGGACATGGATTTAACAATTTCGAAGATCAAAATATTGCAAAAGAATTTCAAAAGACAGGCAAATGTCAGTAATAAAGATAAACCACCTAAAGTCACTACTTTCAACCCGGAAACAGAACCAATCATTGAGCCTGTCAAACCTGTGGAAGATGTTGAGGAAGAGAACGTTGGAAAAGATAAGGAAGTTAAAAAGGAGATACCCACCAAAAACCAACCTGTGGAGGAAAAGGTCAAGTCAACTGGGGAAAGGAAAACTAGAACCCCACATTTCCTTTTGACTTTGGAGATTTTGAACCATAAGGTGCATAATTGTCTGGTGGACTCTGGATCATCAGTGAATGTTATGCCTCTTGCAATCTGCAAAAAACTTAATGGGTAGCTAATACCTACTAATTGGGATGTCACTCAACTAGACAAGACTAGTGTCAAAGTGGTGGGGAAGATGAAGAATGTTTTGATTCGATTGTCTGCAAATAAAAAGATATGTTAGTACCTTGATATTGTAGTAGCATAAATACCTGATGGCTATGGATTGATCTTGAATCGAGACTGGTGAGCACGACTAGATGGGTACTTTGCTTTCGACTGGTCACACTTGTGGCTACCTCAGAAGGGGAGCCCAAACCTGATTAAGATTTTAAGAAAGCCCTACATGAAGCACAATGTTACTAGGCTAGGAGAGGGAAATGAATCTACTGATTCTGTCCTGGGAAACTATCTGACTGAGCTTAAGCTAAGACATCCTACCTCAATAAAGGCTAGTTCTAGAATTGACACTCAGCCTGATCTCCTTCAACTTCCTTAGGCTGAAAGGGATGAATGTAGGATAGTATAAATGTGTTCAATTGCAAAAATAGCACAGCTAGACCATGGTTAGATATCGTATTTCTATAATCCATCCCACCCTCTAACTCCCTAAGATTAAAGATATTCAGGAGTGGGCAAAATTTTTTCTTTTCTTTTGCTTTGTACATAAATAAATTGATTTGTTTGCTTTAATGCTTTGATTATTGATTTGAGGTTGTTCTATTTTAATTTATAGCTTTGATGATTTCTTTTATTTTCACCGCTTTGTTAGTAGTTCTGTTGATTTTGAATAAAGAGGCAAACTTTTGGTTGCAATGGAAACATCAGGGTTCTTTATTAACTGAAATATTGAGCAAAATACTGTGCTTTGAAACATAGAATGTCTTCTAGTAGCAGTGTTCCTAACTGGCCATGCATTCATTGAAGTCTTACTTAACCCTTGTAAATAACTTAGAAGTAAAGAGGTTTGGAATACTATTTCGAGGCTCCATCCATTTCACATCTTAAATATCTAAGGGGGTGACAGTGAAAGACCCACGGAAAGGAAGCAAGGTAAACAATATATCATATATAAATGATCCCATGCCATAATTTCAGAAAAGCTAAAAGCTATCAAGAGCCAAAACTCCTTAAAAGAAACAAGACATATCAAAGCAAAGTATCAAAAGCATGAATTTCAAATTGCTGAAAGTTCCTCTCCGTCCGTGAGATGAAACACTAATTATTCTCTCACACAAAAGGGCACTATGGGATAGAGGAGCCTGAATGAAATTCAGAAAGAAAGGCAAATGGAGGACTCAAAAGAACTAAAGTTCTAATGGCACAAAAGTACAATTGGCATGGGAATGAGGAACAAAAGGATAATGCTGTTTACTATCTGTTACAATCTTGTGGCGTCCAAGCATGAAACTACCTAAGGACGGGTAAAATAAACCTCATTCATTAGGCCTCAAAATAGTCATTCAGACTTGCAATGTTTCTGATGTTACCATTTCCCAAAGAATGGACTACTTCTCAATGGTTTAAATGCTTAAGTTGGCCAGCCTGGGGATACAAACATCTAGAAGATTTCAACTTTTATTCAGATGGTCTTGCACTGAGAAGGGGTTAATTCAGAAATCTGGGGTTCACCAGGTAGTCGCCAATTGTTGCAGCTGCAACAAATTCCAAAAATTCCAAAAATTTTAGGACCCTCCTTTGTTTCGATTAGTTCTTTGTCCTTGAGTTAATTCTAAATGCTTGGATTGAGCTACCAATTGTTTTTAATTCCTCCTCTGATGCTTGAAGTAATCCACTGTTTGATCAAGCTTTATCGCTGCCTTTGAATGCATTTGAAGCATGCTCGAATTGGAAGTTATTTTGGTCAGTGCCCCGCTGTTACGGGTGGATATTTGTTTTGGTCTTCCATCGTTGCGGAAAGAAATACACTTTCGTCTTTCGATCCATTGGTTTTCACATCGGACGATATTTTGGTTTATGTTGGAAAGATTTGTCATTTCTTTCTCCGCCGTTGTGGATGGAAAACCAATTCCTCTCCCGATCATTGCTTCAATGTTTCGTTTCCCACCTATGTTATTTTTGCCGATCCCGTAAGTCAAGGGGCTTTCACCGTTGCGGCTGCGAAAGGTTTTTCTTTTTTTTTGGTTTCGGGATGTTTAAGTAGTTCAATTCCTGCTGTTGCGGAAGGCCGCATATTTTGTGGCTCCACTGTTGCAGCTGCCGAAGCTCTAAAACTCTCTGAGCCTTTAGTGTTTTTGCTTCCGATTCAAGTCCTGACGTTGCGGATGGTGGTACGCTTTACGGTTCCACCGTTGTGGATGAAAGAAGCACCGGCCCTTCCGATGTGGAGTCGTTTCGCTTCTGATTCAGATTTTACCCGTTGTGGATCGATTTACCCTACGCGGCTTCGCCGTTGCGGCTCCAGTTTCACTTTGGTCCCAACGAATAGTCTATCGAGGTTCCGCTAAGTATGGTACATGAATGGCTTAGCGTTTTGGCCGTCCGCCGTTGTGGAAGAAAGTTGGCTTTCAGTTTCCGATCCAAAAGTGGTCCACCATCCGATATGCCGCGAGTGTTGACCTTATATATACGGGGTTGAGGGGTTTATTATTCTATTGTTATTTTTAACTGCCATGCTTTGTCGCTATCATGCTGTTGATCGCTCAAGTTTGTTCGAACCCCGTTACTGGTACCCGCATCCAGGTGGCAACTGTAGAATCCTGACCGTCTTCGTCCTGCCATACACGTCGGTTACACATCAATGCCAGGTAGGCTTCGTTTGCCTTTCCTCTTTCCGTTTGAATGTTTGGTGGTTTTATTTTCTACGGTGGTTTGTTTCCCCAGCCATTTTCCTCATCCTGTTAAATTATATGCCTATATAGGTGGATATTTTTATCTTAACTGTCCGTGGGAGGGTGGTTTGGCCCTTAGAGTATTTTTTCCATATCACCGTTGCTATATCACACTGCGCATAGAGAATTAGGGGGTCTGGTGTAGACAGCCATTACGCTGTCTGCACCAAACCACCCTGTATGATGATGTATGGTGGATATACATTTTCCATGGCCCTTCCTTGTGGATTTGGAACTGTTTTTTCTGTTTTTGGGCTTCCTGCATCATTTAAACTCCAATTGTTTTCCTCATGTTGTTCCACACGACCCCATTCGAGCTCAGTGGTCGAACCCCAGCCGGTTGAAAGGGATATATCACTGCTTTTTTGGCCATAAGCTGTGAGGGCACGGTTTTGTTAAAGCACTGTTAAAGTCTCGTATATCTTTCCCATGTTTTCCCCGTGCAGCGAAACGATAATGTCACCCGCAGAGAGCAGAGGTTTTCTTCGCATTAATGTAGATGTTCTTTTCGCCTGATTATATTGTTAGAATTTTTGGTATTGAAAATCAGTGGTAGCTTGCATATTTTAATGCATATAACTATTTTTCATCATGCTGGACATAGACAAAGTCACTGAACACTGCACATTGGGTTTAATAGTTCTATTAGTTAGGCCATTTCAGTCTATACATGCATATACTTGCTTCATTGACTGATTGCTATCATGTTAAACATAGAAGAAATGGCACACTGCACATTGATGTATACTAGTTTGTCACTCAGCCAAAAGGGCTTAATGTTACAATTTTATGGCAGGAAGAGCTCACAATGTCGAAGAGACAAAAGAAGAAGGCCCCTGTGGTTGAAGAAGAGCCAGAAGTAGAAGTTGTCACCATGACATAATACATATACGAGGACACTAGGTGTATTTCTGGTGTTGTACCTGAGTACCAGTGGGGGGAAATATATAGACTGATCACGCGCAGAGAATTTCCTGACATAGGATTGGAAGAAGAGTCCATATATGCCAACATAGAAAGATCTTCACTGATGAATATCGCCACTAGACCAGAGTTGTTCCCGTGCTCTGAAGTAATCGGTTGGATTCTGCCCCGGGCAGATGTCACAACAATGATTCTATAAAATGTTGAAAGACAGGGCTATGCTGCATATAGCCCTGGATATGTAGCATTGGCTTACCACCTGCAAGAAGCCCAAGTATTTTTATCTGATGATTGGCTGAACAATATTAGAATGGACCTGGTGGAGACTCTTAAAAAGATGTTGTTGCAGGGAAAACATTATAGATACAGACCGACGGGTGATTATGATACAACAAGATTAAGGGCCCCCTATAGGTTCATAGCTTTAATGCTGAACATGATTTTTGGAAGACAACATGGTAGGTTCTTCAAGTTAGAGTGGATACCCATCATTTTTCATGTTGCAACCCAGGGGACAATTTTCAACTGGGCTAACCTTGTATCAAATCGTGTTTTAGCTTCCTTGGCCTCAACTTTGGGAGGAGTGGCCCAAAAGAGGTCTGAGTTCTATATTATTTCCATACTCATCGATTGCATATTGTGTAATCAGCCTTTCCTTGGACTCATGTGCATCTGGGATAGGGAAAGAATTCCTATCTATGCTGCCTATAAACCGTTGTGGGCGCACAAATATCACAACCATTATCGAGAAGTATGTGAACACTTTATCATGCCCTTATACACACTCATTTTCCTGAAGGAGTGTGATTGTATGTCAAAGGAGGCACTGCAAGTAATAGAGGAGTATGTAGACTACTATTTGACTGAAAATGGCCTGTACTTCAGGATGTTTGGAGGTTCGAGAGCACCTTCCCTGCTGCCCAAATATGCAACTGATTACATATTCACAAGGAGGCAGTCAGACAAGTGCTCCTGGATGGAATAGGCATCTTTCTATTTGAGCACAAGAAGACCACCTATCCTCCTTTTCCCTTCAGGTTAGGAACCTACAAGTTTACCAGAGTAGAAAATGATGATGAATTTGTAGAAGAGCAGGAAAAGTTCCATTTCGGAGAGACGCCCTTCCGTAGGAATGATACTCACTGTAAAGTAGCTGAACACTGCAAAACAAACAATGTGCATTTTGAGTATGCCCACCATTGGGATCAGGAAGAATCCATCTTCCAAAATGCAGTAAACATGACAGCCTTGAGAATAAGGTTCAAGAAGCTGCAGGGTGGCTACACACAGAAGAAGAAGAAAAAAAGAAGGCTGCTCAGGAAGCAGCTGAGAAAGAAGAAGAAGTAGCTAAGAAAGAAGAAGAAGAAAAGAAAAGGAAGCTGGATGAGGAACTCCAAAAGCAAGAAGCTGAAAGGCTAAAGCTGACACAGACAGAGCAATCAATTTCTGAAATAGCTGTAGGGTAGACCCAGGAGGTGGAAAACCCCGAGGTTCAGGACCCACAAGTACCCGTCGCCAGCACACCCATGGTTCCCACACTCAAGCTGGTCCCCTTTGTACAAAAGGTGGGTGAAGAAATCCCTGATTTCAACACTGTTTATTATGATAGGACAACAAAGAGAATAATGAAGAGAACAGAAAGGAAAGTTGAAACAGAAGGTCTACCTAGTAAAATGATAACGTATACGCCTATTATGTTGGGAACAGACCAAGATACGAGATTCACCATTAGATGGAGCAGCACTGATTCAAGCTTCGGAGGATAATGTGGGCAGGATTATAACAGACTTAAAGCTATCCAAAAGGTCTTCTGCTCAATTGAAAGACACCTTAAGGAAAGAGAGAGAGGAATGAAATAGGCTGAAGCGGAAGTATGAAGACATGCAGAGGGAGATAAAGGCTTCTAGGGATGAATTGCAGGCCCTCCAAGTAGAAAGACAGGTTATGGAAACTACACAGGAGGCTCTGGAGAAAGTGTAGAAAGAATGTCAAGAGCTAAGGAGTGAAAAGGAATAGCTGCTGGGGAAGGTAGAAGAGCTAGAAGAGCAAAAAAAGATTATATTGAAGGCCAGTGAGATGCATTCCCAAGAAAAGAAAGAGAAACATCCATAGCAGATTTCTTCTCTGACAACTGCTTTGGAGGAAGCAAGGGAGCAGCAGGTTAAGCTCCAACCGTTCAAAGAGCATATCTTGGCCCAGAAGGCTAAGATGCTACAGCTACAGACTGCTATAGAAGGAGAAAGGTGCAAGGTGCTGCAGGTAGATAGTAGATTGGAGGAAATCATGGAGACCTCCTCTTACTTTGTAGATCGATCTCAGGACGTCCTTGAAGTTCTGACTGCAAGAATGGCAAGGCTGGAAAACAAGGAAGAAACTCCAATAGAACTACCATGAAAGGATACACAGGCCCTCAAGTGGGATTATGACTTGCTAGAATTTGGTATAAATACCGCGGAGGATTTCAAAAAATAAGTTAAGAAGATGAAAGGAGCATGCACCAAGTTTTTCAGAATGCTTCTCATTACCTACAACCGGTGCCAAATAGAGGCCGAGCAGAGGCTTAAGGCTTTCCCGGATCACAACGCCTTTGTGGAGCTGCTGCAGAAGAGATTCTAGGAGGAGGAAGCTAAAGTACAGCGTATTAAAGCCCTAAATGATCAGATCTTGAGGAGTGAAGTAGATCATTCATCTATCAGCGTGCAGCTTCTGAAGGATCAGCTTCGATTGAGTGCAGCCAGGATTGAGGCTATAAAGAATCAGGATGCTAAGTTTGAGATAAATATTCAATTTTTAGAGCCTTGTGCATTTGAGGGCATTGCCTCTGAAGCTTCGGCATGGAAGAAATTTCTAGATGCCCAAGTGGGACCCTCCTCGTAAAGGATTGGTCATTTTTTGTAATATGTAACATTTTGTAAAAAACCTTTGAGAAAAGTCAAGCGTTGGGAAATGAAGAGTTGGGAAGCCCAAAGGTCACTTTGGGCAGTCCAACTGTCTCACCTTTTTTGTATAAATGTAATATACTAAGAGGGAAAAAGGACTTTTTCCCAGTTAGACATGAAAAGCTATATTGTAAGAAGAACTATTTCTCTTTGCAATAAAAAAGTATTGTTTTCATGTTGGAGAAATATTGGTGGCACTTTCAAATGTTATGCTATGGATGGCTGAAAGATGAACTATTTTGTTTTTCTATCTTTTTTCCATTAACCGTGAGATCATTCTAACTCTCAGAACCTATGTTCTTGTTTAAATGATTTCTGGTTTATTTTGTGGAATTACCACCATGAGTAATGTATGCTATTCATAAAACAATTAGCTATCTGATTGTTGAAATATTTTTAATCATTCATGTGTTGTAGGAAGAAATATCAGCTATCTATAATTTCTCTTTATGATACATGCACAATTCACATTACTCACAAATAAGTTAAAGTTTGCTCCCCGGGGATAGACAGATAGATAGATAGGTAGATAGTTAGTTTTATTTCTGCATATGTGATTTAGATGCTTGCGAGTTCTAAGACGAGAGGTAAGAACCTGTGCATCACATCGTGAACGCTCCTTGTATCTTTATCATCCTGCATGGTTAATTAGGCATATGCATATCATACTTAAGTCAAAAAATACAAAATTATACACGGTGGACCGGGCCGCAACCAGTAAAACCTTTGTTTTTTTGTTACTTTGACCTACGGTAGCCAGACCGCAAACTGGATGGATTCCCCATACCAAATAGTCACGGGCTAGTTGGGAACGTTGACTGGGGAGAATCCCTTTCTGTTGTTGCCTGCGAATTTCCAGGCCTCAACAGAACCCTTTGGATACATTGAAAGGTGAGGAATTGAAGAGCAACAAAACTATATTCCATTGTTGTCAGAGCTTATACTTGAGTTTGCATCCCTTTGTCCGTTGGAGCACTTTGTGTTATTCCCAAGCTTTCCTTTGCTTGTGATATTTCTATTGAGAGATGGAGGATTGAAGTGGTGGAGGCCCAGGTGGAGGACTTAGTTTCTCTGGTTCGTAGACGTGCCGACAGAGGTTGTCACTATTGTAATCTCAATTTATATTAATAGAAATATATTTTCCTGTCCAATAATGTGTATTTAAATGAATATTGAATCCATGGATGATTTTAAATGCTTATATGTTATTGATTATATATGCTTGTCTTGTTTGCTGAGTGTTGAGAGAGAAAATTGCTAATACAAGCGAGATTGGAAAAGCTCAACGGGGATCTACATCAACCATCTGGAATAAGGTATGTTTCGAGATCCTTTAGTGTTAGATGTTTTATTTCTCTTGCATATGGGAAAGGATTGAATTCTATGGTTACTCTGTCTATTGTGGTACCCCAAGCCATAGGAATTTTTCTCCATAACAACACTCACCTAGCTATAGCACATAGGTGATAGAGGAGGAGCTCACACAAGTGAGAGAGAGAACAACTATTGGAGATCATCTTTTCTGTCTTTGGGTTTTACTACTTCCATTGGTTCTCATTCTATCTCCAAGGAATTTGCGAGGTTTTATCCTTTATGGTTTCCCCAAGGAAAATATTTGTGTCTATCGTCTCTTGCGATTGGTTGTTGTGCATGTTATTCTCTTAGATAAGATCCTAAGATAGTATTATGTAAATGATAAAATTCTAAGAGATGAAATAGAGGTGTGGGGTGAAGAATTGTGAACCAACTCCTTGAAACACTAATCCATTAATATAATAGATGTACAACTTACTCCATTGGTTGGATCAGTGACAGTGAGATTATGTGCCTCAAACAAAATTGTACAACACTTCCCTATAAGAAATTCATAATCTCATAGGAAACATGCAAGTGCTTTCTCTTCATCTTGTTTGACCTAAAGCTCCTGAAGCACATGAAAATAAGGATGCACCTCATGTGTATGTGTATGGGTGGTACCTAAGGGATGCAACATATATATTTGTGTCTTCCCACATGTTATGACAAATAATTCATTACAAAATTGAACTCTTTATCTCCCACAGTCTTCGTTCCCAAGGTGTCTCTATCAACACAATTAATGGATGAATAAGGAAATTTATTTTCTGATCCATATGGAAAGTGATCAACCATATTTATTATAGAGAAGAATACTTCATCCTTCTCCACACTCTCAATGGGATCTTTGTCCATATCTTCTTCCTCATATATTTTCCCAAGCATATGCAAATCTATTACTTTCTCATGTCCTTCCTCCACATGATATTTCCCCATTATACCCATAACTTCCCTTCCATGCAACATGAAAGGTGTGACATTCTCAAATCCTTTTGAACTTGACTGGTCTGCAATTTTGACTCTTGAAGGGATCTTTGTGTGCTTTTCAATGAGTTACTGGTGATATCCAAGTCATTAGTGAGCCTGTCAGATTCTTCTTCCTACTTCTTAAGTGCATTGTGGAACATCTCAGCTGCCATCAAGAGATTATCTCTGTCAAATAGTAATCTCTGTATCCATCCCTTTGCATCATATTTTTCTCCTTCAATTTTCCTATTTCACATCCAGTTGGTGGGGGCTTGTCTTCCACTTCCTTAGGGATTTCATATGATGACTTCATATCTAATATTTTTTTTCTCTTGGATTTGATACAAAATATCCCTTATCGCCATTGACAATATCACATTTCTTTGGACAAATTTTTTGTTCACCAACAGAGAGACTAGAAGTAAATTCATCTCTCTTAGAATTCTCCTTCATTATGTAGTCTTCATAGGAAAGTGAAATCTTATAAATATCCCATGAATCATATTTCTACAAATAATCATGGCTGATGCAAAAACTAGAAATTTTATCATCCATGTTCTTCATCTTCCCATCTTTCTATGCAAATACTATGGTGGCCTTCTCCTCCACCAATTTTTTTGGTTCACACCTGTTGATTCCTGGAAAATCCCAGGTACCAGTAGTAGGGATTATCCTCAATAACTGTTCCTAGTTAGAACATTTATTGTTTGGGATGGGAAATCCATCCATTTAGCGACCTGGCTACCATAGAATTAAAGGAATGCTTAAATCTATTTTACCGATTGCAGCTCAGTCTACCGTTTATGTGGTTTTATGTTTTATAATGAAATGCAAGAGATAGTGGCTAAGAACATCACTAGAAATGTGCAGGTCTTTCCTACATCTTACCGCTCCTACTCTACAGTCACTCTATGAAAGAAAAGAACAACTAATCTATTCTAAACTAATTCTAACTATCCCCAGGGAACAAAGTTTATATTGAAATGAGTAAATATAATGTATTGTTTGCACACATAATCCTATAGATAACCATTAGATTCATCATACATAAATACAGCAGAGAAAAAAAAACACAAAGATAGATATGTGAAGTTAAAACATTTATTACTCATTTTATTGCACAAGATTCGAAATAGAATAATGAAACAATTCATAAACTTGCAGAAATAATTAAGCAAGTTGGAATGATCTCACATTTATGCAACAAGACAAAATAGAAGTAGTTCTCATTCAACAATCCACATAACCATCTTGAATCTCATATAGTCCTTCCTCCAATGAAATTTTGGTCCTCTTTATTATAAACAGAAATAATTCTCCCTACAAAAGGTTTCAGCATGTGTGGGCCAGAAAAATTCCTCTCTCTATTCTATTCTACCTTTACTTATACATTTACAAAATGAATTTTGGTTATCCATGCAATTTGGGCTTCCCTAACTCTTTGATTACAAAAAATTTGTTTGCTAGTGTTCTCACTAGGAAAATGGAATAAATACAAAATATTACATAAAATTATCCACTTCTAAATGAAACAAAACAACCTAGGTGGGACTAGTTACTTCATCCAAAAATTGTTTCCATCCAGCTACATCTTCTGCTATGGTCTTGAAATCCATAGGCCCTAGTATTATGACTGAAACCTCATGTACATCCAGCTGTGATTTTATCTCTCCTATCTTTTGAGGAGTGACTCTAAGCTGGTCCTCCAACAATCAATTGTTGTCTGCAACCTGAGCCACCTCACTCTTTAATAATTTCTCATTGAGACTCTTAATATGTTGTATGTTGAACTCATATTCTTGCATTCTGTCATGAAGATACTTCAAATGTTCTTATTGTCCTAGAAATTCCTTAAGTCTTCTGGCCGCAGTTTTCTGGCATCTGTTATGTGTGGTGAGCACCCTTTTGTAAAAGTCCATGCATTTATCCAATCTTTTCCCAAATTCGGCTATCAATATTGCAGCATCCTTGCTATTGTAATCCATGAGCTCATGCTTGATATGTAAATTTTCTATACTCTTTTGAGGCACATTTTCTAGAATCTATTCATTGGTCTCCAACCAAGTCAACTGAACCTGGATGACTTCTGCAATTCCTTGAGTTCTTGTTTTGAAGTCAGTTGATATTATCGAGATATCTTGTAATCTGGTCTCGGCTTACTTAATCTTGTATACTTCCTCTGTAAGTTTTAACTGTACTTGATAAATTTTCCTCCTGAGCAAGAGGGCGTGTTCACAGAGCACTAAGCACCATGATATCCATTTTCTGCTCATTTTCTACCTTTAACAGAGTCTCCAAAGAACTGTTTTGTGTCTCTAGTTCTGTAACTCAGGCTCTTAACTCCTTTGCTTGAGTATCGACTGTAGCCCTTTGTGTTTCCAACTCTAAAAATTTCCCTTCTAAGTCTTTCTTTTCTCCACTGATAATGGTGTTTGATAATACCAGGGCATCCCTTTCTTCTTCCAGGATCTGATTGGCCTCCTATAGCCTCTCTAAATACAAAAGGGTGGCATCATACTTCCTCTTTGTCTCTCAGCCTACTCCTTTCTCTTTCCTCAAGGTCTCCTTCATTTGTGCCATTTTATCTTTATAATGGTCAACTTCTGCTTTCATCTTGCTAACATTATAAGAATTTGCTTTTTCAGTTGCAATACCAATTAAGGCCATTTGCTCTGGATCCTCCACTACATTTTTTACAAGCTTTTTCTCAATCACTTTGATCACCTAGTGCTGGGTACCCATTTTGAATGTCTTCTTGGATATCCATAAAAAAAATTTCCACTTGGGGTCAAATAATACATTATCCAAACTTGCAAACTCATGTTGCTTCGACAGAGTGAAAGGTACCAACCCTAACTCAACCATAGGGAGGTGACCTCTTGTCAATATATCTCCTGACATGGAAGGGAAAATTTCTGGATTATCTTGAGCAGTATTTTTCTCTTGATTTTCCCCATCTTGATATTCTTCCTCCTTTTGTCTCAGCTCCTTAGTTATCCTATCTGCTTCTTCTTTTTCTTGATCAACTAACTCCTTCTGTATTCTTTCTTCCTCTTCCTTTTTTCTAGCAGCTTCCTCTTCTTCGTTTTCTCTTTGAGCCTCTTCAGCCAACAATTTCCTTGCACCTTCTACTAACCTTTGTGTGGTTTCTTCCTTTTACCTCTGTGAAACTTCTTCTTCTTGTCTTTTCTATTCAGAGGTACTGTTGCTGCTTCCTTTGCCTCCGATGACTATGATTTTCTTCTTGAGATGCTTGTTTAGAGAATTCATATTACAAGCATTCCAACGTACTTCTTCTTCCTTGTCGAAATGATTAGAGTACTCGAAGTTTACTTTCACAAGTTCACGGTGTGCAAACACCTTACCTTGAGCATCATTTATGTGAAATATCTTTTCACCAAATTGAAATATTTCCATATCTTTCACAAAATATGGTGCAATTTTAACCATGGAAAACTTATAACTACCGACATAGAATGACATCGGAAGGAAAACAACCTTCTTCATATCAAACAAATAAATCCCAAAACCATCTAAGAAGAGTTGTCTTATTGCTTCTTTATGTACTACATAATTAGTTGCTTATTTTCAAAGCAGCGAAGGGGATTTGGTTCCTCCATACATCCTCAAGTACATGTCCTCTTCGGAAAATAAATAATCTCCGTATTCCATTATAACGTCAGGAGAACCCTCAGACAGGAATTTACATTCTTCAAGGAAAATTAACTGGTAAATGGACATTAAGAACTCCTCACAAATGAGTTTGTAATAATCGTGATATTCGTGAGCCCATAAAATCTAGTATGCTTCATAGATGGGTTTTTTTCCTCCCTTCCAACAGCAGTTTAGCTTCTCAAATGGATGTAAGAAGAGTATACAGTAAATAAAAAAGGATCCGATATAGAACTTAGACTTCTATCGGTGCAATCCTTCCCATGCTGTAGTTATATAGGAGGATAAACAGTTAGCTATGATATCTTCCCAATTGAACATAGTCCCCTCCATGGTTACATGGTACATTAGTGGTATCCACCCAATCTTGTAAAATTTTCCATCAGCTCTACTGAAGATCTTGTTAAGAATTAGGGTGACCAACTTGTATGGGGTGCACATACTGGAAGTCTCATATTCCCTAGATGCCCTTTGTTGAAAGGGATTTCCCTCCATCATCAACATCTTCGCACATCCACTATAATCAAGAGTTAGACTATTTAGCCAATAATTGGTCATGATGACTTTTAAAACTGGAAAATTGTAAGATTTGGCTATGAATGTAGGGGTAAAAGAGGCAAATATTTTATCTTCAACATTATACATAATCATCCCTTTCGCATTAGCCTTAGACAAAACCCATCCAATCACCTCGGAACAAGGAAACAACTCCACCCATGTGGATACTTTTGTAATCCCTGATATTAATATGTTCCCAAACAAGGGTAAATATTCCAAGCCTACATTTGGAACCTTCTGATCCTAGAGCATATGATAAATCCCCCCCCACTTGAATTTAGGCTTGTCCCCAATGACATATTTAGTGTACTCATATATTATTTCACTAGTACAAAAGCGCGGATTTTTCCACGGAGGTTTTCCACGTTTCTTACTTTTTCATGTAAATTCGAAAGCAACAGGAATGAGGTGTTGCTGTATCCACGCCTAGCCGTCACTGTATCCACGCAAGGAGTATTATCCATCACTGTATCCATGGCTAAAGAGCTGGACGTCGCTGTATCCACGGATATCTGTCGCTATAGCAACGGCACCGTCAAGTTGACCTAAGGCATTGCGATTTTAGTGTCTTTTTACAACGGTCAACTTGACCTAGGGCGCAAAAAGTCAATGTTTTCCGTTGTTATAGCGATGTCTAAGAGTTCTATAAAAACGAAAACCTTAATGGGATTTTCTTCACACTTACCATTGTTGCAGCACTGTTTTCGGGTGATTGTTGGAGCTGTTTATTATTTCCGTCTCCTGCTGGTGAACAATCTAGATCTACATAGTTCCGATTTTAAACGTGCAAGGTTAGTTTATGTTTTCAAATGATGCATACTAAATGATTTCCAATCTTCCAAACATGGATAGACATCTATATTGTTTAGGACTTCATCCTCTTATCTTCACAATGTTCTTCTTTTACTAACTTTTTTTTGGTAGTATTGGATGAATTCGCTTGAAAGATTCTGCTTCTTTTGTAGCTTATGTGTCCTCTTTCAAGGTTTAATGCCTCCTACTGGAATCGGTTTAAGACAACATACATGTAAAAAGGGATTCGATTTTATTTTTATATGGAAATTTCAAACGCCCAATAATATTTTAGATTAGAACAACA
>LPNX010028039.1:10383-36135 GCA_001517045.1 Pseudotsuga menziesii
TAAAAAACCCATGAGCTAACTATACTTTAAGTTGAACCATGATTTAAGTCTACTATACACCAAATCTCTCTTACGAATCGTTTAAACAAAATCTCTATACTATGAACCATGATTTAATTCTACTATACACCAAATCTCTTACTATGAACCATGATTTAATTCTACTATACACCAAATCTCTCTTACAAATCGTTTAAACAAAATTATGATCGGAACTTAGATAACCAATCAAACATACGTAACGGCTAGATTGAGAAAAGCCATAAAATCAAGAAACATAAAATAAACAACAAAAACCAAGAAAGGTCCTCCAACTCTTCTACGTTCATTAATTGCTAGACGCGCGGTTGGTCGGATGTATGGACGGATGGGTGGACGCGAGGTTGGACGGATGGCGCTGGAAAGAGGAGCTGTGATGGTTTCCCTGAGCACGCAGAGCAGATTTCATTATGTCTCTCTCGGTTTTCGGTTTTCTGTTTGGTGTTATGTTTTTTGTTTGTTATTTTTCACCTATTTTGGTGTGTTTTGTTATTTTCCTTTATTTTGGTGTTTGGTGTTCAGATTTGATCGTTATGTTTCTCTTATTTTGAGCATGGCCATGCGCTTTTGGGTTTTTCTGTGTGTTTTTATTTTACATTTTTTCATCTTAATGGGTGGGAAATTAGGAAACGCTCAAACAGCCAAGCTGAAGCAGATTTCGGAGGTGCACTCGGCGCAGGTGTGTATTGCTAAATTTCAACTCTGTTTCTGCTAATAATTTATATATACATATATTTTGCAAGTGAGTATGTTTTAATTTTAAATCTGTTGCTCCTATATATATATTTTCTATATATATATATTCAATTTAGAGGCAATGCAGGTGAATGAAGTTGGAATGAAGTTGGAGGAACTGTTAAAGATCTTTGTGTCTTTGTGCCAGTGCGAGGGCAAACCGTGAATCATCTTTTTTACAAAATTCTGGTAATCAATCTCATCACAAATCCAATTATCTTTACTTATTTACCTATTTAGGGTTTTCAATTTGGGTTATCTCTTTAATATATTTTTAAAATATATTACAGTGTAGGTTAAGTATTACTTATGAACTTTTTGTTGTTTCTAAAAGATATCTTATAAGTATTTTGGTTTTGATTTTTAGAGATATCTTGTAAAAAATTAAGGAAGTCCTAAAGAGCCAGTTGATACAGATTTCACAGATGCAGTGAGCAAGGGAAGGTGGGAAGGTAATCGTACGTGTGGTTTAATTTAACTCAATTTCTGCCACATTGACATAGTTACATAACATAATGTGTGTTTTTGAAAATTTGAGGCAATGCTAGTAAATAAAGGTGGATGAGCTCTCTAATATCTTTGTGTGAGATGGGTCATTTCAAATATAACTGTTCTCTCTTTAATTTTTTTTTATAATGTATTAGTCTTTATTTAATGTTTTCCATGATATTGATGTTTGTATTTTAAAGATTTTTTATAACATCCGATTGTTTTGGTTTTGTTAGGTTTGGTGGTGGACAAATGGAGGCAATCCCAAACAGCCATGTTGATGTATATTCCACCTGCACCACTGGTGCAGGAGAAGGCTTAGAAGAAGGTATGCGTTGCTTAATCTCATTTTCTGCGACATAATTCTATAGTGTTTTTTTTTTAAATTTAGAAGCAATGTAGATAAAGAAAAAGGTGGATCTGTTTAATATTTGTCCCATGGAATGGATTTTGCTTTGGTTTGGGCTATCAAGACGTGGAGTCTAGAATTGTTGGATCTTAAGGGATATTTGGATTTATCTTGGCCTTTAGGGTTCTCCCTAGATGGGGTAGGTGGTGGAATCTCAATCCCCCTATTCTCCTTATTAAACTCCATTTTTTTTGTTTCTTTCCTTGGTTCAAATTTCCTTTTAAATTTCTCCAAATGAGGGACGTGGCATAACACCCTTTTCCAAGGTTCCCTTCCTTTTTTTCCCATAAGAGAAGCCATGCTATTAATCCACAGATCTAACTAGATATGTTGATCTAAACAAAAATTATCCCCCTTCACCTAAATCTGCACCCACATACCTACCTAAAAAATATAGTCCTCCAACCCTGCCACAGCTTGGTACCTCTCTGTTTTGGATTGGTGCTTTTCCAATCCAAGGGGGGTGTCTCGAATGTTGCACACTGCAATGTGATGTTCTAAATATGATAAACATGTTAAAGTTAGTGCAGCTGCGAGACCTATTCTCATGGAGGATGGTACCCTAGTCAGTTAACTAGGGCAGAGTAAGACTCTAGAAGGTACCGTAGGGATCCGAGTAGTCTCTTGGGGTTTTTGGTCTAGGACCAAACATGTTGATGTCATGGAAAAGCCCCTAGCATGTGGCTAGGGCCCCTATGTACCTCTAGGATATTTTGGTCTGGGACCAGGGGTGCGATGTCCAAGTAGATCTTGCAGGAAGAGGTAGAGACATATTCTGGTCTGGGACCAGGGACACGATGTCCAAGTAAGTCTTGTAGGTAGTTGATCAACTTTCAGTTTGGAACTGAAGCTCAGCTTAGTACGGAGGACCATTCTCTAGGAGAATGGAGGACCCGATCAAGGTCCAGGGGTTGATCAACATGATTCAGTCTGAGATTGAAACTCAGCCTAGGGTTGAAATCCATTCTTTAAGAATGGCAGATAATGATGTATGCTGTCCTCTCTCCTAATCGGTTACTGCTAGGTTGCTTCTCAATGGATTGGCCACCCCTTGATGATGTCACTAGCACCTAACCCTTAGGAGCAGTATTGATCTTTCCCTTATACAGTGATGACAAAAAATGTATAAAACAATGTGCCTTGAGAGAGAGAAAAGTTTACTAGTCTTGTTGGTCCTAAAGAAGTTGTTTGTCCACCTTATATTGTACACCTTGATCTTGTGGGTATGTGGGTTGTTTTATTGTGAACCCCATGGTTGACTCTTGGTCCTTCAGCTTACTTAGTCCTAACACTCTTATTGTGTGTGTAGCCTTGCCTTGTGGGTTTTATTTTTGGTACACTAACCTAAGTTCCTAGTTCCTTTTATTGGACCATTTACTTTATGGTTTTATTTATAAAACCTTTGACCATTTAACTTTATGGTTACCATTTACTTTATGGTTATATAACTAACCTTTGGACCTTTTATTCACTTTATTGTTTGGACCATTGGACCTTTGTTAATGACCTATTTCGTTAGCCTTGAACCTTATAAAAGGGGCAATTCTAAACTTATCCAAATCACAGTATTTATATTCCTTGGCTGAATTCTTCACCAATGTGACTGTACATTGACTCTTCCACGCGACTGCACTCCACCAGCGCGAACCTGACCCGTGTCTCCTTCTGCGCGACTGAGATATCTTCTAGCGCTTCCATGTGACATGCAACGCGATCTTGGTTGCTGCGTGAGCGTCCTTCCCTTGCTCGCACCTACACTGCTCTACCTCTCGTGTGACTCTTCACGACCACTGCTCCACAGTGTGACCATGGTTCTATCTCTGTCTCGCGTAATAGCTCTGCTCCTCAACATGATCGTGGCTTACCTTCGTGCGTGACTGGATCGGGTTCCCTCTACCTACGTGCCTGGGTTATCCCGTGGCTTCCCTTCACGCGTGACTAGATCGGGTTCCCTTTGCTTGTGTGCCTGGGTTATCGCGTGGCTTCATGTTCTGCGCGTGATTGGATCGTGGTCTTTGCCCAACTTATCCGTGGCCCTATCTTGTGGGTTCCTCCACGTGGTCTCTGCCCGTGGCCCTTTCCTGTTGGTTTCTCCGCTGTGAACTCTGTTAGCGTGAATGTGACTGTGTGTCCTTGCCTGCATGACTGTATATTATACAGCGTGACTGTAGACCCTGATCTTGCTCCGCACGACCGTTCCTTGCAGCATGATCACCTCCCTCTTTAGTGTGATTGTAGACTGCGATCTTCATCCACGTGACCGATCTGCCCTCTGCGTGATGTCTCCTCCACATGACTCTCTCTGCTAATGTGATTAGGCTCTCTCCCTGTGATTGTATCTTCACCTACATGACTACCTCTGCATGACCGTGCTCTTCTGCACCTACGTGAATTGTGGGTCTTCTCCCGTGCCTAGTTCTAGTGTGTGGGCCTTCTCCACCCTGATCGTGAGCCTGTTTCTAGCGTGACCATTGTGGTTTTTCCCATAGTGACTATGGGTTCATCCTTCATGTGCAGGCTGTGGCCCTTCCGATTGGGATTGTGGGGTTCTATCCAGCGTGCTTGTCTTTATGTGTGGACTGTAGTTCTCCAACTTGATTGTGTAGAGTATGACTGTGTAAAGAATGATTGTGTAAAGTATGACTGTGTGTCTCTGCACTATGTGATTGCATCCTTACTCAGTATATATGTGTGTCCTTTGTAATACCCCAGTTTTGACCCCATGGTATTTAATTGTACATGATGTAATTACTGTATGTAAATCATGGCGAGGAGCTCAAGGCCAAGGCCCTGCCAGTGATTGATGTTTTGTGGATAGGTGATCAAGGGCGATACCTATGGTTTTTGTGCTAAGGTAGGCACAGTAGATATATTTTGATATATCATGTAAATGTACAAATTAATATAAAACCACAGCTAGCTATGGGACTGCAAACGTTAAAGAGATGGGGGCATGATTCCACAAGGGATAGGGTGGGGAGATGTCCAGCAGATGTCATGTGAGAGATTTCAGGTTTAATCCTCATGAAAACCATATTTAAAAACCTTTGTTGTTTTGTCACCCAAGTCACCCAAGCGGACGCAGAATCGGAATTAAATCATTTTGGATAGAAATTCCGCTCCTACTAGCTGATGTTAAACAACTTTCTAGTTGAATCAGTGGAATTTTTGTGGGCCGTTGGATCTGTGTACCCACCAGATCAACGGTGGACTCCAAACTTGATGAAGCAGATTACATTGGAATTTTGCGCACATCAAGAGTTTGTTAAGACGTGCTAGTTGAATCAACGAAATAGCTGAGGGCTGTTGATCTGTTTGATGTTTGATCTCAGTTGTAGATTTGTGTAAAAGTTGCTCGTTCTTTGACTCGTCTACCCTGGTTCGTTCTCGGTACTCGGCCATTCAATTTGCTTGCAAGAAAATGGTTGAGCAAGGCATGGCAGTCAATTTCATGACTGAGCAAGCCTGCAAGTCTGCAGCTTGGGGGAACCCATATTCTTGCTTTTGCTGCAAGCAAACCCACGTGAATGCATTCTTGGTAGATTATTTGGCTTTTACCTGGGGGGGTAATTCATTCTGTTCATTGACGATTGATGTAGGAGTCATTCACTCACGATTATGCATTGTTCTGCTAGCCAGAACCGCAGATAGGTGGTTCCGCATAAATTTTCTCTATGTCACAGAGTGAAGCCTGTGTCGTTGTGTTTAACATGTGGATTGCTGTGTAGTGCATCCTTGTTTTGGTTTGAAGGCTTAGGAGTGGAGGAGGGCCAAAATTGGCTGATAAGCCTTGTAAAGAGAGGAACCACACAAACAGATCAAGAGGGGTTGGTAAATGCGGCCTACACTAGAGGGAAGGTATGGCCTGAAGGACTGTATAACAGAAAAAATTATACTTCCTTGTGTTGGGTGAGGTGGAGTCATGGAGACCAAGCCAGACTACTATCCTTAGCTTTGGAGTTGAGCTCACTAGCCCAACAATCCTACCTATCCATTGCCTTAGCAGCCTGATAAGCCCAACTGTTAGTTGGTTTGACTGTGTTTTGATGTGTGTTGGTTGTGTGTGTAAGTCTGTTGTTCCCTAGTTGCTTGTGGAAATCATGCCCAACTTGAGGGTGGCAGTGTGTTGAGAGATTAATGAACACACTGGCCTATGGTTTGGTGGAACGTTGCAGCGACATAGCTAGTTGCAAGACAGTTTAATCATCAAGATAAGTATTTATGTTCCTTTCTTTATGCAATGTATTTGCTTATGAACGACTATACTGGTCATGTATAATGCTTATGATTATGATGAATTGCTATGTTCATGTTGAATGCTCGTGGATGACTAAGTAGAGGTTTACTTGTGTATGTTTTCCTGCATTTTTTTTTGTATATGCCTTGTGTTTTTGAAATGCATTTGCCTAAGTTCATGCAGGCTAGAAGCTTGTTATACAGAGGTCAGGATGCATCTGACTTAGTGTTTCCGCCCCTTGGAATTCGCCTGTCGAAGGCAGAAACCAGAAAAGGGAAAGTTGGATAAGGCAGAAAGTGAGTTTTCCGACTTTCGTGATCCGCCTGCGGAAGGAAGAAGGTGGAAATCCGAAAAAAGGTTAAGGTAAAGATTTGGTCTTCCGATTCTCGAGTTTCGCACTGGAGGGTGGAAAGGTGGAATGCGGAAGGTGGAAATGAGGATAGGGGTTCCGTCATTTGATAGTTTTTTGACTTCCGAGTTCTGAAGAGCGAAAGGGCGAAAGGCGGAACAGTGGTTGAAAGACTACGTCGAGAGTTATGTTTCTGACTTTCGAGTTTCGAAGTGCGGAAGGCGGAAAGCGGGAGTGCGGAAGTGTGGAAGGCGAAAAGGTCGTTGAATGTTCTATCGCACATTGAGTTTTCGATTTTTGAGTTCTGAAGTGCGAAAGGCAGAAAGCGGGAGTGTGGAAGGTAGAAAGGCCATTGAATGTTCTATCGCACATTGAGTTTCCGATTTTCGAGTTCTGAAGTGCGGAAGGCGGAAAGTAGAAGTGCGGAAGGCAGAAAGGCGTTTATATGTTCTATCGCACATTGAGTTTCCGAGTTCTGAAGTTCGGAAGGCGGAAAGCGGGAGTGCGAAAGGCAGAAAGGCCGTTGAGTGTTCTATCGCACATTGAGTTTCTGATTTCCGAGTTCTAAAGTGCGGAAGGCGAAAAGCAGGAGTGCGGAAGGCGAAAAGGCCGTTGAATGTTCCTGTTGCACATTACATTTCCAATTTTTGACTTCCGGGTCGGAAGGGTGGAAAGTGGAGTGCGAAACGTCGACTGTGGAAAGACAAGTCCAGTGTGGAAATGTTCATTTTGGTCACATAAGGGATCTGTCAAGGGCGGAATGCCTGTTACAGTAATTGTACAGGGGTTCTTAAGCCTGAGAATGAAGGTGGAAGAGTGAGTTAATGTCCATGCCTTGTGTTTGAAGGGAGAACAAGTGTTCTTGAAGCATTTTTAATAATCCACATTATGGAGTATGGGGACGTTACATCCTTTGTTAGCCTAGCTTTCTTTCAAGGTACGTAAATTGTTTGCCTAGTTGACTTGTCCCTTCGGTGACAAGATCAACTTAAAGTATCTGAGTATAAGGTTGATTCAAATATTGGTTATGATTTCTATTGCTGATATCTACTATACATTATTTTATCATGTTGTTACTGTACATGGCATTTGATGATTCTTGAGGACCAACGTTAATGCAGTGACTAATGGAGTGTTAAGTTGAAGAGATGAAAATTATGTTTTTGTTTTATTACAGTTTAAATTTTATTAAGCAATACTATTATGAATCTGGGTTTATATGGTCATGCATTAAAGTTTACTACTTGTGTTAAAACTCCTTTAACCCTGAATTTTCAACAAAAAATACTAACGAAAATCAATGTACTAATTTCAAAGGGAGCATTAGTACTAGCATGAATCAACCTAATGCTCCCTTTAGAATCAATACTGGCATGAAAATCCTAATCCTTGATTGCTTGCTGAGGGTTGTATTTCTCATATTGAATACTTGAGGTATGGTTGTCTTCCTTGCTTCCAGTGCATGCTTGCCTCTTCATCAAGTAATTTCGATTGTTGTTTGTAGTGGACTCCCTAGCTTCCTAAGGCTATTGAGTTTATATATATGAACATAGTATTTACTATTTATGGGAGGAACTCCGGTGCTTGTATGATTCCCTAAATATACAATCTCTTTTTGTGGAAGTATAACCCTCAACTATGTAAGGTGAGCGAAGGAGCAAATTTCATTTTATTATCTTCTGTGTACCCAACCCCGTGGAAACAAACTTTAGGCAACTTTCCACACACATCGGTGTGAAATCTAAACCCAGAAACCCCTTTGGAACTTAAACGGGAGAGTGTAAGATGAGATTCAGATTGCTTTCTATTTCTCAGTTCGAATTCGATCGTCTTTGCCACGTCAAATTTATTATATACGTAATTATGTAGGTTATACCAATCGATTGAAGCAATATATCCAGTGCCAGAACCTGCAAATGTACCTTATGCACTTGTTAAATAAGCAATTTACTTTTTATCTTTTAGAAAGAAAGTTCAAGTTTGAGTTGACCGAGTCAAAGAAACACTTCGCTTAGCATACCTTCCAATTCAACAACTTGAAGTAGTCCAGGTTGAATCATTCGTCATAGCTTAAAGTAGTACAAAACGAATAGTAGCAGGTATTTTAGCTTCTAACCCTGTTTCTTCACCAATTGATTTAGCACCAAGGCAAGCACAACATCAATGCCTATGGGAGTTGATCCTTCCATCAAAGCTTCACCCGAGCGCCTAGCAGCTGCTTTGTATCCAAGTAGTTAATTTACAAATGAGAAAGAATGGTACGATAGGCTGTTCCTTTCCCATCTTCAGTCTTTGTAAGCTGTTCACTCCCCAGGTTGAGGAGGTAAGGTAAGTTCAGCCAAGCACTTCCTTGATTGGATCGAGGAGTTTTTTTTTCAAGTCTAAATATGTGAGTAACCTTGGACATATAGCATAAAGCAAGGGTATCATACCGGTTTGTTCTTCTTATAAAAAGGAGTATTTAATTGCCTTATGTTCTTTGCTAGCTATCTCTGATCTACTTGCCCCTTGTCACTTATGATGCCTACACTTATGCTACTGTTGTTGGCTTTGATGCTGATGGCACAAGCTATTGATCATTAGAACGTATATAAAACCAAGAGCATGAGCTCCGAACACTAATCATCTCTCAGCCAATTGTGGTATAAGCCTGGCCATACGTGCTTTGTATTCTTTATTCACGCCAATCATTGACTGCAGGTTCACCCACAAGAGAACCAAAAGCATAGGGAGCATCCTAGCAAGTTCTATAAGAGGTAGTTCCAAATACACTAGTTTCAGGGGCATAGCCCACAACATTCCTTCCTGTTCTATCTCCTGAGCCACCATCCTATTCAGTATCCCTTCCTATCCCAACTTCTTCCTCAACATGAAGTATATGAACATATAGAGATTATAATCGGTAGTAGGTTTGACCACAAATGAAGTTCGATTTCCAAGTATTCAAGGTACAAAAGTGCTAGTTTTTTTTGTGTGGTTTTAATTTATTGAAAATGAGGGCGAGAGTATCTCTATTCCTTAGAAGCAACAACAAGAGGATATCAGGCATGATATATATATGGAACTACGGTGAGTTTGCAACCCTAAAACGATAATTCCATTCGTCAAAAGTTGCCCAAATGGAAAAAGTAAAAAGGTGATTTCAATGGTTCAACTTATCTTTTTGGTCAAACCCTAGGTTCTTAAAGCACATTGACCTTGCTACAACAATAATTAGGGTTTAGACAACCAATTAAGGTTTTTAAAAACTAGGGCTTAGTAATAGGAGGTGTGCCTAGGCTAGTAAGACTCACTTTTAGGGGTTTTCTATGTTTTACTCTTTTTTTTGGATTTTGTTAGGTTAGGATTAGGTCATAGACCTAGTTAGTGTTTTGATGGATTGGTATTGAATACATGGATTGAGAAGGGTAGGGAAAGAGTGTGTGCTTACCTGGATAGATTGATTGATCTGTTAGATTGATCGCTTGCATGTAGTTAAATCGCTTGCTTTCCTCTCTGTATACTCTCTTTTACCTCTCTCTATCGTCTTGAAAGAAGAAAGAGAGAAAGGCCCGTAGGAAATAATATCTCTCACTCCCTTTACTAAATATATTCATTGGCTAGGTCAAGTTAGTTAAACCTTTCATTGCAAGATTCCTTAGCCTAAAAGTCAAAATAATTGTACTTCCCCACGAATGCTTGTGAGTGTGATGTAGCTATTTAACGAGTATCAAGCTATTATTTAATAAGCTAATTATTCTTATTTTAGAAGCAGGTTAATATTTAAGCGTTCTTCTAGTTCAAGAGTTATTTAAGCAAGTTATGTTATGAATGAAGCTGATACGAAGGTTTTATTAACTATCTTGTTATTATTGATGTCAGTAAGATAATGCTAGTAAGAGGGCTAGTAAGAGCATTTAGCTTAGTTTCAACTTAGATAAATACTTGCTTAGTATGCCTACTTAAAGCTAGATACTTGGCTAATAATCATCTAATAATGTGAATAACTATCTAATATCCATTATGTAGCTTGTTAAAGTCGAGATCATCGACAACTAAAAAACAGTTTGTATGGCCTTATCAAGCTACAAAGAAATTGGTCTTCCTTGGTACATAGGGGTTTCTTATACAACCTAACAATTGAGCTCCATATATGAACTTAATGAACCAAGGGGGCTTGAGAAGGAGCTTTATTTTTCTCAAAATTACCCTAAGGATATGCACAACCAAACTTGGGGATACCTGGCTACTTTATATAGTCTATACAAATTCATAAAACTTTCTCTTAAGGCTTTGACTCCTTCACGGTCCTTTCGAAGGATAAACTTACTAATTCTCCCTCTCTCTACATCCATAGGCATGGATTGTTGCACATTACCTTTTAGAGATTCAAAATTATGGTCGATTGATATGACATTAGCCTCATTTTCTTCGAATCTAGGAGAGATCCAACCTGTAAATTCATTCCATACAATTTATGGTCAAGTACTTGTTACAGGTAGATTAAAGTCAGCCCATAACTTTGCATATAAGATCATTGGGACAGATGTATTCATGGCGATCTTGAGAGTAGAATCTTATGACAAAGAAACAACGTGTATGTTCGCTGCTGTTCTAAATACCAAACGTTGAGATGTATTCATGGCGATCTTGAGAGTAGAATTTTATGACAAAGAAACAACGTGTATGTTGGCTGCTGATCTAAATACCAAACGTTGATTTGCTATCCTATTTTGGTTATGTTTGCACAGGGTTGAGGAATAGACAGTTTAGCTGCTTGATCTCACAAATACAATAAGATCTGGTATATTATGAGAAATGCTGCTATGTGCATAATGCGGTCATAAGGATGACTGAGGGATACCTTGCCTATGTAACAAATGATTACTACCTTCCAAAGGAGTCAACACGCTGTTGAAATATCCATATGCCTAGACAACATCAACAGCAGAGGTGTATACTCCTTGACATGTAGGGTGGGTTTTCTCCCTACAACCGCCCAGATCATAAGGTTCTGAACTTGTTTTTAATGAGCAGTGTCTAGCATGAAGTTGAATTGCCATCACAAGAGTTACCAATTCTTCCATGAATGAAGAGTTACTAGTTCTTAGGCAAATTGGAATTGATGGCTAAGGACATCTCTAGGTATTTTTAGCTCAGCTTCAAGATCAACATGCAAAGCTCTTCATGGTTATCGCTACCTTGGGTTATAGTGGCTTTCGTCTCTCTAGTTTACAGTTGATGATTCCTTTTCTTAACATTCTGGAGGAAGTAAGCCCAAAAATGAAAGGTCGATTATTAGAGGTTATGACATGGCCCATATCTGCAAGAGGTAACCCACGATATTACAAACTCTAAAGACTTGCATACTTCTTGTTCCAGTATCCATTAGCGTGCAATTTATGAAGAAATCATTTCATTTATCAATAGTAAATACCATCCTCACGCATAAGCTTTATCATAAACTTGACCTCAATAGAATGCGCAATGAACACTCAGAATCATAACCCATGGGAAAGGTTATTGGTTGCTATGCCCTCTAATCTGCAGCGAATGAAGACGAACTGTTAGCACTCCAGGAAACTCTTCTAGGCTGTAACTCGAAGATGCCTGGTAACTTAATCTATTCTCTCAATGATGGGTAATATTGCATCAAAATGAATATCTAACTCACTGAATGGTATACTCAAGACAGTCTTAAGTACATTCAGACAAAACAAGGCCTTCAAGAGCTACTATGAGATAGGTAATATATAAATGTGGATGAAGAAATTGACTTTATTAACCAAAGCACATACACACACAACCATATATATATGATGGGCCATTAAAACTTGTATGATTACTTATGATCCTTTGCTCAATGCTCACTAATCAGATGGTAAGATGACAGTCACCAATGGATTATGTAAACATAGATAAAGAATAGAATTTGACTCATAAGAATAGAATAGAAATGTAAAAGAAGATTTGACAACTAACAATGAAAGAAACTTGCATACTGAATATATTATAGAAAGTGTCTTTATCACAACAGCAGTGTAGCTAGAACTCCAAATCGACCCCTATGTTCTACAGAAGTCATAGGCTTTATAGCCTTTACAAAATTATTCTGGTTCCTTAAAAACTAGATCGAATTTGCTAAAAAATAGACAATAAAAAACAATTGCTAGAAAATAGGAAAAGATCCTAATTTGATGGTCAATCTCCATATCTCAAAAGATGTTCCTGATCTTCGAAATCTTTGACAGCTGCAGTAGAAACTGAAGGAGAACTCGAAATTGCCATTTGGCAGACAAGTCACCTTTTACCAAAGTAGGCAGGAAGCCTTATCACCTCTATTTTTGCTGGCGAAAACTGAAACAGAACTCTAATCTTGATGCCTTTAGTCTTTGTCTATCATTATAAATCATCCTCGAAACATTTGGATCAGAGAGTCTTGGATCTGGGCAAAATAAGATCTCTCTGCCATGTCTGCACTTTCGGTGGCTAGTAGAGGCAAAATTCGATCCTGTTAGCTACCAAAAGCTCTGTTTTTGGTGGCTAATGAACAGTTGAAGTGTTTGCCTAAGCCACTGAAAAGCGTATTTTAACAGTCAATCATAATTGCAACAATCACGTTTTACCTTAATGTTTTAAAGCTTCAACGCTGTTCTTCTGGTGTCTCTGCAACTTGAATAGGGTCTGGGATGGCAGTAGAGTCACAGGCTGCCTCTGGATCATAAAGATTCATGGCTACCTCTGCTAGGGTTTCCAGCTTATGATGTGCTTGAGACTGAGGGTTTGAATACTTTGACCGCAATTTTGACAGCCTGATTTTTCTGTAGAGCTTAGTGTTGTCCTTCATTAATTTGAGATTTCTTTCTTCGAGCTTAGTATACTTCTTTGTTAGTTCTTGAAGAGTCATATAATTTAGTATTTCTTTTACTTAATCTTTCATTGCTTCTTTTAATTTCCCTTTCAAGAACTTCTAATTCATACACCTGCCTTAGCAGCTGGTTGATCTTCTGAGATCTGGATTCCTTTGGCTTGCTAGATGAAGCCTCTGCAACTTGTTGACTTTGATCATCCTTTGGTGTAGGCGAGGGAAAATCCTCATGCCCTACTGCAACTTGATTTGCTAGGTCAGCTCCTTGCTCTTCTTCATCCTCAGAATCAGTGTATGGAAGGTTGAGGACATTCTTGTCTTGTGAAGAAGCCTCTTCTTTCTCTGTCTTCTTATTGAAATCTAGATTCCTTTTGGCCTTCTTAGTCTTAGAAGATGGAGAGTTTTGATCAACTGCAATTGGAGAGATGGCTCTCCTCTTCCTCTTTCCACTTTTGGGAGTGGAAGACTTCTTTGAAGAAGACCTCTTTTTGTCCTCTGGCTGTAGCTCTGTTTCAAATTCATTCCAGAATAGGAAGTATGCCTAGGCAATGTTCCTCCTTTGCAGCAGCTCAGAAACAATTAGCTCGATCAAGCCATGATGAGATAATCTACCTGCAATTTTGGTTGGCTTGGCTTTGACTTGATGAGCCATCTTAGTCAAGCTTCTGTAGAGGTAAAAAGGCATATTCAAGGGGCTCCTTCCAGTGAAGTGATTCATTAATTTAAAATGATAGATCATCACCCTTTTGTATCTACCCTCACAGGTTATGTAGACAAGAATTGACTTCAATAGGTGCTGCCATTTCTTCTCGAGATAGGACGTAGGAATGTTCTTCTTTCATAAATACTTTTGTGCTCAGGTTTCAGGTAGGATCTAAATTCAACATTCTTTGTAATAGTGGTCTTAAACCAATTTTCTCCAGTCCTTGGAAGCTCTATCACTTCAGCTATAAGAGATTCATCCACCTGGAATTCTTCCTTGCCAATTATTGCTTTTTTGCCATCAAATGTGAGAGCAAAAGCCTCTACTACTTGCTGATGAGATCCTTGAATTTTTTCACAAAACCTATAACAACTTGCGTCTTTGAACAGTTGACATGCTTGGGGGTGTGATTCCAGGTAACAGATATCACCAAGCTCTTTCCTTAGGGCAGGTCCTCCTCTCTTCATTTTCTGAACTGTTTCTCTGCACCTGTAATTTGAAAATTCGAACTTGGGGAGGACAACACATCGCGGAAATTCAGAGGTTTGGCTCAGCGAAAACAAACGCAAGGAATGAGGAATGAATCAAGGGAATGTCCTAATTTTGAGGGATCCATTTGGTAATTGAGATTTGAAAAGGTAATGATTAGCTGATGAGCCTTGTGATCTTACGAACTGGAGCTACAATAATGACGTGGGGATGAAGTCGCAATGTATAGGACAGGTGTAGGGTAAAGAGGATTTGGGATTTGGACAGATCACATCAAACTCATAAAAATAATTTAAAAACCTTTGACCAAATCATAATCCACTACCTGTCTTGTCTTTTTGGTGGTTAATGGGTGATGATAGCGCTTCAATCCTGACGGTTCTTGTGTATGAAGGACGCGTTGACTGCCTCAACCTTCCTGTGATTTCGGTGGCTAAAATAGCCCCGAATTTCATGTTTAAGCTGCTGAAAGTTAGGCTTTTTGGTGGCTAATGAACAGTTGAAATGTTTGCCTAAGCCATCGAAACTTGAGCTTTGATTTTCTTGAAGAAAAACAAAGTCCAATGTGTTTCAGACTTCATTACATACCCAAAGCTCTCACAACGAGTCTTAAAATTTTCAAAAATGTTTTTTGACTTCCTATCACTACATGAAATAAATTGTCTAATTTATTTGAGGAGATAACAAGAACTATTATAATTTTGATTAAGTCGGAATGGATATTCACCATCTTATGGGGCAGATCGTTGACTAAACAAACCTCTCGACTTGATTGCAAAAATTAGAGTAAAGTTTGGTTCTCGAATTATTAAATAAAGATATAAGTTGGAATTTTCCCTTGCTTAAGTTCGAAATTTTCCTTTGGTTGAGATTGGCATATTGTTGAGTGGTCGGTTGCCACATCACCTTAAAATCATGGAGTTGTTTTACACTATAAATCGTCGAATTATGGTTGGCTATGCAAAGATTTGGTTGCATTACCATGTGGATCACACTTCATGAGACGACTTTGGCATATGGGGTAAATTCGTGGGGCCATCCCCTTCTAAACTCAGTTTTTTTTGTAAGTGTCCATTTCACGGAGTTGCGTCCACTTTCGTGGAGTCTTCATTGGAATGGGTCATCACTTGGAAGATGATGTGGACCTATTCCTTATCTTCATTCGTTGGGGGCATCTTTTCTTTCATGTGCCCACATGGTTTGAGCTTGGTCAAGACTTTTCGAGTGGTTACATTTTTATTAAGTTATGGTTTTAATATTTTATTTGAGAAAATGAGGTGGTCTTTTTGGTTTGGAAGTGTTTCAACGTGCACTTTAAAAGTGGCTAAGGAGGGGGGGGTTATAATTAAGAAGATAAAGTGGATCGATCCACTTTTTGGGTGTTTGTTAAGGAAGTTAAAGAAAAGTATTTATTTATTTAAGGAAGTGAAAAGAGGGCATTGACCATTGCATTGTAATTATGGCTCTGATCATTTTTTTATGAATTGGTTAGAAATTAGTTAGAAAGTTGTTAAGAACTAAGCTACAACCTATATAAGGGTTGGTTTTCTCACTCATTCATCATGGTTGGATAACGAGAACGTTTCTACCTTTGAGGCCTAATTAGTATATCTTATGGAGCAATTGAAGTTCGATGGCGTTCTTCTCCAATTGTAAGTGGTTTTCGATTCGCGTCTTTAATGTTGCTAATGATGTATGGAATAACTAGAATATGTTATTAGGCCCATAGAAGGCCAATCTCCTCACATTAGAAGGATTGTGGGAGAAGGTTCCTCCATTGCTTTATTGTTTTATGCATGAGTATTACATGGTTCCTAGTCATAATTAGAGTAAGAGCTTGTAATAAATTCATTGTATAAGGCACATCCTATTGGCAAAGTTCTAAGTTGGCATTGTGAGCTAGATTATTTAGAGAATGAAATGAAGGCAACAATATAAAATGGAAACATAGACACAAATATTTTGTAGGAAGAACATCGGTACAGGAAAACCCAAATTCTATTAATGAATGGAATGGAAAAACACTGTAAACTGCAACGCAATACAAACTAGCTTGGATGGTGGTAGTTTTATCTCTGAAGAGAGATGTGTTGACTACACATTCACATGAGCTCATTACAATGGGGATTGAAAATGGCGTTTTATCATAAGCATACAGAGGCAAGAACCCTAAACATCCAAAAACATAACCCCAAGAGATGAAGCACCAAAATGATTTGTGGGCCATGAGGTGGCTTGTTGATACATCAGTTTCTCGGGAGCACAACTTTTGCATACAATGGTGGTAGCTTTATCTCTGAAGAGATGTGGCGTAACTTTTTCAAACTAGCTCGGATTGTGGCAGCTTTATCTCTGAAGAGAGACGTGTTGACTACATATTCAAAGGAGCTCATTACTATGGGGGTCGAAAATGGACTTTTATGATAAGCTTAAAGAGGGAAAACCCTAAACATCCAAAAACATAACCCTAGGAGATGAAGTGCCAAAAGATTTGTGGGCCCTAAGGTGGCTAGTTGATACATTAACTTCCCGGTGGCGCAACTTTTGCATACAATCTTCATTTAGGGCACACGATGGCTCGTTGGAAAGAAATAAATGAGAATTACAACATTTGATTGGGTCTAGGGCATGCCATGGCAATCCTTGGTCCCCTGATTGGCCAAAAAATATCGTTTTTTGCCTCAAAATGGCCTCGAAAATCATAGAAAATTGTCAAGAAGATGGAGAACCATTGTAACTCGATGGCACAAGTGGGTGGCCATTGATATTCCACCTAGATCAGTGTCCCCCTCCCACCAGGGAGCAATGGTCTCCATTGCGTTAAGTTCCTCCATCAGATGAGGAAACTTTTGCTTAATCTGACTCCTGGTTAGCCACTTTCCTTGGTGAAGAAGTTGCCTTGGGGATGACCTGATATAGTTGGATGTTCTACTTGTGGGTTCCCTTTACCTGAGTGTCCATGATCCAGTCGAGTGTCGCCTACTCAACCCTACTCAATACAGTTAGGATTGAGTTCTGTGGGGGCCAAGTGCTTGACTACCTTTGAGGTGTTAAAGAGATGTGGAGGAAAATATGGGTGAAGCAACTCCACATTAAATACAAGGTGCAAGCGAAGGAAAGAGGGAATACTTAACTTGCAACTTTAAAAGCATTCTCACCCATAGCCTTGGTGATGGTATAAGGCTCATATTAGAGTGGAATACTTAACTTAAAACTTTAAAAGCATTCTCGCCCATAGCCTTGGTGATGGTGTAAGGCCCATATTAGAGTGGGCAAAGCTTTCGATGGGGCCTTTTGAGGTGCTCTTTTTGCAAATGCAACCATAGCTTATCTCCCTCCTAGAACTTGTGTGGAACTCAATGTTGATTGTGGCATTGCTTATACTTAGCATTGGTTTTTTTGCAAAATATCATGCACTCGTTGTTGGATGCGATGGATTTGGTTAGAGTGGGCAGAGCTTTCGATGGGGCCTTTTGAGGTGCTCTTTTTGCAAATGTAACCATACCTTATCTCCCTCCTAGAACTTGTGTGGAACTTAGTGTTGATTGTGGCATTGCTTATACTTAGCATTGGCTTTTCTACAAAATATCATGTACCCATTGTTGGATGCGATGGATTTGGTCAGCAAATTCGGTTGATCAGTCGATCTGTATTTGAGCATGGTAGGATTCATCCTTTGTAGAAACAATGGGTAACACTATGTCAATTGGGGCTAATAGTTGGAATCCCAAGCACATTGTAAAGGGGTTGTGGCTGATAAGCCATAAAGGGCTCTATTGTAGCTATGCTGAACATAAGGAAGGAATCCCAAGTGTGTGGATATTTGGAGTTGTACATTCCCAGGATATGCATAATCATGTTGACCACCTCTGTTTGTCCATCTATTTGGGGGTGGATGCTAGTCAATTTGGTCAACTTGGTGTCCATCATCGACCATAGGTTGGAGCAGAAAGTACTTAGGCATCTACAATCTTGATTTGAAATAATCGTCCGTGGGAGGCTAAAGTGAACACAAACACGCTTTAAGAAGAGCTTAGTAGTTTCCGTTGTTGTGATTCTCTTCTTATAGGGAGCCAAAATTGCCATTTTAAAGAATCGGTCCACAACCACAAATATACAGTCATTTCCTTGCTTGGGAAAGCCAGACATGTAGTCCATGGAGATAAATTTCCAAGGCCTGTTTGGGGTAGGTAATGGAGTGTACAACACTGCTTCTTAATGGTAGGTTTAGCAATGGCATAGGCGGTGCCAGATCTAATGTACTTGCAATCGTCTTGTCGAAGCTTCAACCAGTAGAAAGTGCTATTGCAATACTACCACTGTCTTCTCTATATTTAATTGCCTTGCCACTCGACTGTAATGTGCCTTCCATGTTATGTTCTCATGTTGTTCTAAAGGAACACAAAGGTGGCCAAATGGCATAAAAGTTCATCCTAGAGATGATGTTTGAGACCAATCTTCCTGCGTGCAATGCTTGATAGGTAGCAACAAAGTCGAGGTCGTTGTGTTACAAATGTCTTGTGTCCACAAGAGTTGAGTACGATAGTCAGTTGAGCAATTGGAGGCTAGAGGAGGCAACATGCAACTCGATTTGTGATTCCCTTCTTGTATTTGATGTTTAGGTGGAATTGTTGCAGGAATGTGAATCACTTGTGATGGCAGTAATTTTATAATTTTCACTGTGTTTGCATGAATTGCAGGGGCTTATGATCAGTGTCTCCTTCCCTAAGACGTACTGTTTCCATTAGCAGTAGGCACATTGGAGTACATCTCCTTGTCACAAGTGGGATACTGACAGACATAATCAGAGATTGTCTTACTAAGGTAGGGCCACTGGATGTCCTTGCAGAGTAAGGATTGCATCGATAGCATAGTCATATGCATTTGTCTCAATCTTGAAAGGTTGTTGCAGGTCCAGTAGAGTGAGGGATCAAGTCCAGCAGAGTTTTCGTTTCAAATCCTTGAATGGTCTTTGTTGTGACACACCCCAAGCGAACTAGGCTTTGGCTCCACCTTTGGTCACTTCGATCAAGGGCCAAGCAATATGAAAGAACCCCAACACAAACCAACAATAAAAGTTTGCGAGCCCTAAGAAGCTATGAAGCTTTGAGTTATCGAGCCTAGCGAATCATGAATGGCTTGGATTTTGGTTGGGTCCGCATGTAGCCCATGTCCATCCACTATGTATCCTAGATATTGTATTCTCTCCATGTCGAACGAGCACTTATCCAAATTGGCATATAACTTATGTTGTCAAAAGGTGCTCAAGATCTTCTAAATGTGTTGCAAATATTCCACCCAAGTTTTGTTGAAGATGAGGATGTTGTCTAGATATGCGACCACAAAAGAGTTTGTGAATGACTGCAAGAGATCATCCATCATTCTCATGAATGTTGTTGGAGTAATAGTCAAGCCAAAAGGCATGACCAACCGCTCAAAAAGGCTTTCTTTAGACTTGAAGGTTGTCTTCCACACATCGATTTGCTTGATCGGGACTTGGTGGTATCTTGAGCTCAAATCGATTTTACTAAAGAACTTGGCACACCTAAGATGATCAAGAAAATCGTCAATTCGAGGGATTAGGTGTCAATTCTTGACGGTGATTTTTTTCAAGGCTCTGTAATCAATGCAAAGTTGTCGTGTTCCATCCTTCTTCTGCACCAACACAATTGGGCTCCCAAAGGGTGAGGAACTTAGTCGAATGTGGCCCTTTTGGATGAGCTCTTGAATCTGACGCTTTATTCCCTTTCTCCAGGAGAGAGCGTTTGTATAACAGGCCATTAGGCAAGGGAGCACCATGTATCAAATTAATTGAGTTTTGCCCTGGAAGTGCAGAGACACCCTTTTAGTTGAGCCCAAAATGTCTCTGTATTCCTCTACAATCTCATCCACCTGCTTTTGCTGTGGACAAGAGGCCTCGTGCTGAGGCTGTGGCAGTTGTAGTGATTTTCTATCCACCTTCTAATCAAAACCTCTTGATGACCTCGACCGAGATCAAGTTATTCTGACTACTGTTGTCAATAATGAAATGTAGTGGAGTCCCCTTAACCCACATCTGAGCGGAAGAGTCACTCCCCTGCCTTTGGCTCCTTTGGCTCTTCTGGTTGGATCTCTGCAGTTGCGATGATAACATTGATTTTTGCATCAATGATCCTCTTTCCTTTATTGTCGAGATTAAGGAAATTGTAGTAGGCAAAACTATCTCGGGTACCTTGTAGAGTTGGCCTCCCAAATTAACAATGACACTATGGGGTTTGGACTCATAAACAACATGATGTTTCCACATATAGGGTTGTCTCAAAAGAACATCAAAAGCTTCAAGTAGGGCAACGTCAGTGACTCATTATAACTCGATGGAATAGGTGGGTGGCCACCAATATCCAACTAGATCACACTATGAGCACTCTTAGTGATTTGCATGATTCGTAATGTAACATGTAGGGTTTATTGGTTAGCACTTAAAGTGATCTAACTCTCCCTAACCTTTTCACGAACTTGTTTCCCCTTGACTTCGTCACCCTGGGATTGGCATTAGTCTTCAAAACCCTCACCTATACTATGAAGACCTCAAGTTTTGGTAGGCTATCTCTTCAAATCCACCTTTGTACTCATCACCATAACCTAGCAATCCTATGTAGGAAATTCTCCCTCAAGTTGGAGAAGAGCCAACCAAAAGTGCAGGGAGGTAGTTACTGAGGTGATAGTGGGTAACACCTCTAGGTTGCAGTTGGGCTAACTTGTTCTTTGGGGCTTTAATCACACATGCCAGTTTGAGGTATAACATTTCTGGTGCTGTTGTCGAGGATAAATCCATTTACCAGGATTTTGAAGATCATGCTTCTTGACATTTTGTGGGAGGTTATTATTGCATATCTCTCTTCTCACATGGCGACTGCATGAAGGGACGAAGCCCTTTTCCTTGCATATTTTGAAAACTTGTTGGTCGTAGACTCTAGAGTGAAGCAAGCAATATTGTGAAGGCATTGAAGGTTCACCTTAATGACTCCACACATTTTGGTATTAGTAAAAGGTATGTTCATATGCATTTTAAGCTTTGGTAGCTTCTTCTTAACAAATAAAGGTGAACAGAGATGGCATGTCCTCCATGGTTCAATGATTTCTTCGCTCTTATTTTCTCAAACCTTCACATATATCCACATGACTTTAATGAAACTTCTTTTGGCAAATTTGTGGAATATGGCTTAGTTTTCCATGGGTATCACAACTCACTAGTAGAACATGTTGCCTGTTTCCTAAAGATAATCTCTAACCTTGTCTTTTGCAACCACTCTTGACAAAGACAAAATTACCTGGAAATGGTGGACATATAAATTAAAGGGAGGGATATCATTGTTTGCAAAATGGCTGAAACCTTTTGCAGAAAGTGAAGCCTTGAGGATGATGAAGAATGGATGCCCTATGTTGAATATGCCAAGGGTATGTTCAAAGAAGACCATGTTGAGAATTGAGCCCTTGAAGAGGTTTTTGAGGTCTATCGGGTTGATTAGGAAGATCATGTCCCAGAGGAAGTCCTCGAGGGTTTCTAGCCATTTGAGCATGATGATGTTGTTGATTTGGAGCAGCATGGAGAGGGTTTTAGTGCTGATCTTGAGTGGATTGTTTTTCCCTCTTTTAGGGCAGATTTGGGCCAGTATTTTCAGCCACATCTTTCAGAGTTTGCTACAGAATTGGGACAAAAGGAAAGGGATCTTGTTGTAGGTTCAGAACAACAAGAGTTGCAATCTTTCGGAATAGATTGTGATTAGTTTCATGTTGAGGACGTGTTTTTAGGCCCTATTCAATCTCTGATAGAGGAGGCTTGTGAAAAAGATTGCCCCCCTTGGCAAGGGTTTAAAGGTGTTGATGATATTCCACATATTCATGACCCCATACGGTTTTCTAGCCCTATCTTCTTGGAGATGATTGCATATACACAACTCGTCAGTGACTTCTTGTATTGGTTCATTACCAAAGACAAAGGGAGTACCCTTAGCATGGATCAAATGCTAAGATTGCTTCACTAGTTGTATGATTTCACCTAAACTACTGATTTTTCACTAATTAGAGTAGGAAAGTAGGAGAATGATTAAGCTCTTCATGAGCAGTATGGTAGCTTGATGTGTTGTCAAATAAAGATTGATGTGATGTAGTGCTTATTTCTTTCATTTTTGGTCAAAGCTAACAAATACATGCATAAATTTTGGGGTTCTCATGCATTCCCTTGGAGCTAGATGTTACCCCCATTTACATGGATGTCCAAGTGTAAATTGTCACTTGTTCATCGAGGGATTGCATCTCATTGAGGAGATTTTGGGTGACCTAGGGTTATTTACTGCATGAGAACCCCAATGCTGTGAACACCCATAATGAGATGTCACCTATCTCAGCATGAAAATTAAACCTTCTGTGAACAATGTAAACTTACCAGATAATTTATAGTGGTTTCCAGCTTTCCAGCCGTCTTGTAGCATTTCAAATTGAACTTGAAGGACAACGAACAACATTCTTGGCACGATACTCATGGGGTTAAATCACCATTAAAAAGAGTATATACCTGGCATTTTTCAGATGGAGTAAATTGATGATACATCAACTAAGTAATTAATTTATTCCGTGATCTATTTGCAGGGGTGAGGTTTGAAACTTTGAACATTCTCAAAAGAGAATGCAGGGAATCTTCTCGTCATCTTTCAGAAGAGAATGCAGGGGCGAGGTTCGAACAATCTCATCTTCTGTCCAGTTGCGATGAAGAGAAGATATCAGTGGCTTTTTTATGGTAGGTTTTCCTCATTGCACCAATCTTAACCGCGACATAGCATGGATGGACACTTTACTGGGCATCTACCATCATTAAGCAGGTAGGAACAAGAGGGTACTATTCACTATTAACTTTCTCTCGTAAGGACCTCTGGCCAATCAATAAGGCTGGGCAAGCATAAAAAGGGGATGAATGTTGTGGGTAGGCCTTTTCCTAGATGAATTGACTCTTCCTAGATGAATTGACTCCCTCCAGCCGAGTGAGTGGGAAAGCAGTAGAGGGGATCATTCACTTTAGGCAGGCTTTTGAGACTTAATCTTTGCAGGATCTTAACACGCTTAACTTCTCGACTTCTTAGATTATACGTAACACAGGGCTTTTTCCCTCATTGCATTTCTGCAATCATACAATATTCCAGATCTCTTTATTCTCCTTCTCAGTACCAGCGAGTAATCTAGCCTTAATTAGTTCCAATCTAGTTTTCTCTTTTGTTGAGTAGAACAAGCTTTTGCTTCTGTTAAGAATATTACATTAGTTCTTCCGGGATCCTCCCAATTAGCACAGATCGATGGAGAAGTATCCTCTACAACTTAATCCCTGACATTTACTACTTGTTCCTGTACCGCTATCCATCCCATTATTTGTTGGTGTATCCTACAAGTTTCATAAGCTTGGGAAGCCACACAGGTTAAGCAATAAGCGATAACGTATTGAGGGGAACACAACTGTATTATTAGGGGCACTATGTAGTAGGACTGCAGGATTAGACTGAACAGATCATGCATTATTCTTGGGAAAATTGTTTTTATATATTCTCTTATACCCCAGGTTATAGGAGTGAGGGAAAGTGGAATAATTATGACTTTTAAATGTAGGGGAAAGAGCTTGAGTCCGAATCTGAGCTCTTTGAACAACTATTTTATGAAATTATTCTGAATTCCTTATCCTTTATTATTCTTTGCATCTTCCAAAGGAAAATATTTTTCCAGAACAAACTGATCCATCCATCTTGTCCTTCTTCTTGATCCTCCTAGATCCTAACAGATTCTTCTCTCTACTTATATTAGTATCATATGCCAAGTGGAGGTTAGCCATTCCTTCCTTCATCTTTCAACTGGTATCTAAACTCTGGATATATGGCATTGATATTTTGAAGTTAAAGACATAGTGCGGGGCTGTGCATTTTAAGGGATATCCAACAATTTTTGCTTGAGAACTTGCTCCATCCCGGAAGATATGCTTCTATAAATGTTCTCAAATGGCATTTGCGTTTGATTTACGCTAGTGTACTCATTCTTTCGCATCAACGTCCATCAAGGTTGTATTGCGTCAATTCTGCTCAGAGAAGTAGTTTATGCAAGGAGAGGGGTTGCATTTAATTTAACATTAATAATGCCATATTTTATTTTTTAATTGATTCCACTCCATGCCATGATCGAAGAAGGGCATACAGGACTACATGCAAAAGGTTAATTAAGTAAGCATACACCCTTCAAGCTAGGTTTTGGAAAATAAGTGAAATTTTCTTTTGAGATTGTGTATGCTGTGAGCAGTCCTGTGTAAGAGAAACTACCAGGTATCCAGAGAGAGAAGAATTGCATCCACATCCAAACTGAAGTCCCGACCAAAGCCGAGAGCACACAAAGAAGTGAATATGCTAGCCATCAAGGTGCACAAGAAAGTTCATATTCACCAACCGTTGTTGGGTAAAGTACCAATTGTCAGTTTCATGGATTACAATCTTAAAAAGGTCTACCAGTTCCTTGAGTATTGATTCAATCATTATGCCGACACGAATACATTCCCTGATGGCTTTGAAGATGTCATTCTAAAACCTTGGGCTAGGAAATTGTTTCATTCAAATAATCTAGCACAAAGTTACATATATCGTGTCGGCGAATATATCGCCGAGGGTCCGGAATGAAACTTATCGGCAACAACGACGAAAATATCGAAAAATATCGGCAAATGTCGTTTTGCATTAAAAAATACAAAAATAAACATTTTTTTCAATTTTTTGAACATCTAAAGCAACAACAACATCAAATAAACACATTTCCACATAAATATTAAAATACAACTCATATATAAGATGCATAATATGTCAAATGGTGGATCATGATCATAAATCGACTATAAACTGAAAATACTGAAATATGTTCTTGATGGAATGATAGAACATCAAATCAAATGATCAAAATAAATGTCTCTCAAGAGATGAATCATCATGAGTCATGACTCATGAGGCATGTAGAATCATAGTGTATAGAGTCTAGACATAGGACACCAACATAGTATGATAGTATCATAGTACAATGATAAAAATAGGAATCAAGTCATCGACTCCTTGAGGATGATCCTCTAATCAATCTACCCCTTTTATGGGTCAAGGGCATTGGCTGTGGCACCACTCTTCCTCTAGAAGCAGTAGGTGCCGGTGGTCATGGAGGTGGTCCAGATGAGCCTAGGGTGGAACTAGAACCTGCAACTGCTCGAGTAGATGCTGTGGATGAGGGGGAGGTGAATGTGAGCTGTCTCCTCCCAGTCCCAACTGTATGACTCTGTGGAGGTGGTGGGCCACCTGGAGCTGGTCGGCCGTGCAAATGAGTATCAACCTCCTCCTCAATGTCCTCATAGTCATAGGCATAGTCATCCTCTGGAAGTGGAACATCAGCATCCTCCTCTTCCCCCTCCTCC
>LPNX010028044.1:0-17381 GCA_001517045.1 Pseudotsuga menziesii
ACTCAAATACATAATAGAAACATCCCAGAATAAACATCGGGTTACAATATATGAAATATATAGAAGAATACATTCCGAAGTTACATATACATCAACAAGTTTTTTTTTATAAATGTTGTATGTAATATTATAGGAGTCCTATTACTATCAAAGAGCATCGAATCTCTTCAACAGACACTTGTCACTAGAAGATAACAATAAAAACAACTAGCCTGAAACATCTCCTGATTAAAAGGAACTGGCATACACGTAGCTGTGTCGAAATTCCAGTCTTCAATAAACATCCACGTCTTCCAACTGAAATCCAAGATATCCTGAATCAGTAGAGGATAATGATAACATGCCCACCTGTTTAATCAAACAAAAGGATCTTATTAAAACCAATTTTAACAGAAATAACAAAAGAAACCATAAGTTGTATGCGTGCCTATAAAATCTTCGATTTTACAGACATGCACAAAAAAGATTTTATTACATGTTGACAGATAGATAAACCATATGACTGAAAAATGGAAATAATCATCAGGTTCAATTTTGTAAATTAATCATTCTCCTGGCCTCAGAGAGCTTGGCTTAGAACCTGATGATTACTATCTTCTGTTGTTCTACTTGTTCGAGCAAATGTTGATTTCTATGTATCATTGATTTTTTTGCTTTCTTGTATTGGTTTTTCTTGATGTTCATCTCTTTCCACCTATTAATCCAGTTTAATAACTCTTCCTTAAATGTTTTATTCTCCTCGTCTTTCAAGAATGTGCTTGCTCGACACTCCTTTAGTTCATGTTTCAGTTCAGCAATTTTAGTCTCATACACCCTGTCAAGGACCTGTTGGAGAGTTTCTTCCTCCTTGTCATGACACAAATCAGTTGCCTAAGAAGAATCAAGATTATCTATGTCTTGATCAGGTGATGGAAAACTCATAAAAGATGGCTCAGGACTCGAACCATAGGCATCCATACACGATGGAACAGCTTCTTCCTTACCCGACTCTGTAATGTCTTTAACCAATTTTTCACTATTATTATCTATATGAGTAGGTTCATCCATATGAGTAATTTTGGGAACCAATGATGGAGCATCGTCCTCAAGATGGACAATTACTGGCTGAGTACTCTGTTGAGTGGCAATAGGAACAGAGGCTGTAGGTGTATTATTCATGCTTCTAGTAATCCTTCTCATATGAACAAACACAAGATTTTTTGAGTCAAAACCCCCTTTTTCACAGCACACCTGCGCTAGTTGTTCTAGTTTATGCATAGACTCATCACCATGTTTTCGAGGAGTATACAGCTCAGGGGGGGTTTCGTAATCAACAACATTAACATCTTCATTTTTGGTTAACTTTCCCTCTGCCTTTGCATGTATACTAAAGCACTTGTTAGATGGGGATTGGTTCAAGGTTGACTCAGTGAAACAGGGAGCTACATTCACGACCCCATCATCATCAACACAAGTGTTTATGGGTGTATTTGCTTCCTGGAGCTCTTTACCCTTAGATTCAGCTTCATGAACATCACCAACTTCAGATTTTATTGTAGCCTTGCATTTCCTATGGGTCTTTGGGGGAGGGTTTGGCCAATATTGAGTTGGCCCTAATTGACATTCAATTAAAAACTCATCCCACAATTTACCATTAAGAGACAGTTGATGCTGTATTATAATTTTGACTAGGCCATGATGGAACAAACTTCTGTCGGGATTACCTATGGTAGTTTGAACCGAATGAGCCATTTTATTTAGAATTTGCAATAGGAAAAAGGGGAGATTAAGTTTACAACCTTTTAATGCTAACATTAGTTGTAGGTGATAATAATGCAGGTGAGAGAATCATCCATCACATGATACGTACCTGACCAAGATCTCATATAATTCTCACCATTCTGGCTTTAGAAACATAACCGAAACCCCAATATTCAGTTTGGCACGGGCCGACAAGGGAAACAGGAAGGACTAACATTTCTGCTTATTCACTTTCCCACCTTTAAACCATCGCTCTCCAGTTTGTGGAAGCTTCGTAGCCTCTGTAATTTTATCTTCGTCAATGATAAACTTGAAATCTCCAACCTGTGCTACATTTTATTTCAAACTTAAAGCAAACTGTTTAGTAACCTCCACATTATGGCCACTAAAGCACCTGAAGAACTGACTCCATCCAATTTTTTCAAATAACAGGGCAGCCTTCTCATCGGCTTCAACAAGCTCCGGTCCTAAAATTTCAAAACGACTAAGTGGAGCCATAGCTCCCTCACTACTACCCTGGTTACGAATTGAAATGAATGGAGTTGTGAAGAGGGAAGGGATAGGTACCTAGGTGTAAGACATCACGTGAAATGTCAAATCCTCACATGCTCCATACCTGACAGAGATGAGGGATCCAAGTTTGGCCATTTTAACCGAATTTAGAGAGGATGATCACTACAGCCAGTGGTTTGCTATGATAAATAAATGACTAGCCATGACTAACTGTAACTCTTAACCGATCCTTCATATCAGAGATCATTCAATTCATGAATCATAAATCAAGACATTAATTACATGTAGTTTGGCATGATGAGCTCGTACAACATCATGAAATGGAATGGTTATCGGTCATATACAACATTAAATTTTGTTGATACGATTTCATTATTTCACTCACAGCTGTTAATTGATATGAAAGGTGTTAACCAAATATTCATACCAACGCAGCGATCCTGGTAACAGGTGTCATTTATCAGCCATATGAGTCATGTCTCTTCATAAAACGGTCAATTGATGATTTACTCCAAATTATACGTGAAAGGTGGCCGTGCTTATTAATATGACGATATAGTGTTAAAATAGTAAACCCTAATGTTCTTGAAATATAACTGACTAATGATCCAAATTAACACTTAAACCATGTATATACATAAAGAAATATGGTTTTAAAACTTTACGAAATCCCACCCATTAATATCAAAAACCAAATTCGATAGGATATAAAGCTTGTAAGGCTATGACACATGAAAATTTCAAAATGAAATTCATTTATTTATTTTTCACTAGCTATGTATATACAATTTTTACAGAGTAATGATGTGATATTAAGTTACATATGAAATGTGAACTTTTAGGTCTAATAAAAATTTTAATTAATAAATCGCCTTTAGTTCTAGTGATTTAAAGAACTTATAATATTTTATCAATACCAAGCTCCAAACAAATTCGAAATGTGTTTTCTTTAAACACCCATTAGCATACTATCCTTTCAAATCTCTTAAATCAACATATATAATCATGTAAATTAATTAATGATAGAATTGATTATATATAAAATTTATGAAACTGACAACTGCTAATTATCAAGTTTATGAAAATGTTTTCATAAACTTCTAATATGTCATTTGACTCTTCTACAATTGAGAGTACCTTCAGAATCAAGGATTCTGAAGGCACTCTTTTATAATCTTTAATAGGTAAATCATAAAAGAGAGCTGATCTCCCTTCATCTCAATGAAAAATGAAGGGGTTTTTGTTGACTTCCAACAAGTCATTATGTCGTTAGTTATAAATACATTCATAGATTCATAACAATGAAAAATAATTCACATTACCTCCTCGAAGACAAGCAGCTTATTTAACCTTTTCTTCACTAGTACAAAATGAAGAATTAACTACTAGGTGACTAAAAATTCTAGTCACCACAGGTTTTTCAAGTGATTTACTACTAAATATGAGCAATTTTGATTGACCCAACTATAAACGACTAAAATTAACGACTAATTTATTCACAAGTTAACAAATATGACTATATAATACGTGACAGAGTTAAAAATGACTAACATAAACGGCTAATTTAGTCATTTATAATTGTGTCATGGAAAATTGCAAATTTGACAATGAAGTGTAAAATTTGTAAATTGTCTACCTTCTATTAGTAATATTGGTTCCATGCACCTCGATATTCAGAGATCCAACAAACAATTGCATGAATTTTCTCTTAACCATCTTTATCCCTGCTGCACCATTGAAGCAAACCCGATTAAGCACGTTCCAAAGGAAAATTAGGTTCCTACGTCAATTATGAATTAGGTACTATAACCAGTACCATATCGATACCTAGCTAGAAGCATCATAGCCCTACATCCCCTTGAGAACCGACCATTCGAATGGGCCTCATCCATGTAGACTTATCAAATGCATCCAATGCATGGCAAAAAAACCACGTCAACTTCGGATCTTTGAGCTGAAGGTATCGTTCGACCCTAGCTAGTAGTCCCCTATTTTTGCACTCGATATACTATTTTTGCAGACGATAGGCCAGTTTAGGATCTCACAGTGACCAGTCGAAGCACTTCAAAGGTATGGTTCTTGACGCTCATATCGTGTTCATCACTCCAATCAATAACCAGTTGTTATGGTTTTTTATAGGTCTCAATGCTGTCGGACTTACTGCTTCCACTTTACATTTGCAATTATCACCATCTCCAGCCTATGCGCTCATAACCATATGCATTTTGATATTTCAGCCTAGGAAAAGCATGAACACCCTCCTGCAATGCCACTATTTGCAAAGGTCACTAGTTTTTGCACATCGACATTCCTCACACGCTCCAAAGGAAAACTGAAGCAGACATTAGAAGAAGTGATTAAACTTTGCAAGGAGGTTTACTTGTTGCAGATGTCATTATAGAGCAGGTGTCGAACGATACCTTCAACCCACAAATTTGAAGTTAACATGTTTTTTTTTGTCATGCACTGGATGCATTTGGTAAGTCTACGTGCAGGAGGCGCATTCAAATGGCCGATTCTCGAGGGGATGTAGGGACCTCATCTGTGGCTGTTGTTCATCATTGTCCTGGAGAGTATCGATCGGAGTCGATGATTTGGCTGAAAAGTGGCGACGACAACCGGCTTCTGAGCCAAATCGTCGACTCCGTGGGCTACTCCATTTATAAAACTAAACAACTTATATGATAATTATTACAAAATTATAATATATAACTAATTAACATAATTTATATAATAAAATAATAAAAATAAAACAAAAATATATAAAAAAACAAAAAAATCTATATAATTTATAAATAAAATAATAAAAATAAAAATAAAAACAAAAAAATCTATATAATTTATATTAAAAATTAATAAATAAATAAATAAAACTATTTACTTTTGCAGCAAGAATCAACTCTTAAATAAATAGATTTTTAAGAGTAAGGTAAATTCATAAGCTTCCTTTTCTCCATAGGGGGTAAGGTAAATTCATTCTTAGAAGCCCTCTCGAGGGGGTATAGGCGTAAAGTCTATAAACAAAGGAGAGTATCAGTCAATGATAGATATTGGTATATATAAAAAATCAATGGCAATGGAAAAAGGGAAGTAGATTATATGTGTCTTTTAAAAAGAAATGGAATTCATTCATATAGAAGTTGGAACTTGTCATGAAGTTAAATAAACTTATATCCTATAGAAATTATAAAAGATATATAGTTTTTTTTCAGTCAATATGGGGAACTTTCATCTTATATCCTAAAGAGGCAATGTCTCATTCTATAATGTCTTTCAGATTTATGGATGACAAACGAGGTGGATCTCTCAATGAAGCCTTAAAATCGTACCCCTATAGGAGTGTTTAACGCGTTAGCTTGAGCCTTTGTGATTGATCTTCATCTCATTTTTGACATGAATTCATTCCTTCGATGAGTAACAGCTGTATCCTTCCCACTCATGATTGAGGAAACTCAGAATCAAAGAATGACCCGACACTTTCTTATTCGAGGTTATCTTCTTTTCAGGGGGATTGAACTGGTGGTTTCTCCAACTCATTTATTCCCTCCCATTCCCTAAAGTTCTGTTATGGCCTCCACCCACCTCAGTTACTTTCCCTTTCACGCTCCCCTTAAGGAAAAGGGAAAAGGGAATGAGATATTTTATTGCTGCCATGCCTCTGTTTGATGGGTAGCTTGTTCTATATGCCTCTTCTCCTATTTTTTTTGTTGGTGTTGCTTACTCACCCTCCTTATGGTAGTATCCCAATCCTTCCTCGTTCTAAAAAAAATTATAATCAAATAAAATTTGACGTTATTATTGGCAGGTGTTGGTTGGTTCTAATTTTGGTTTGTTCTGTGATATCCCACTTTCAATCAGCCATCAGCAGAACGCCTGGTTTCTGAATAACCAAGCCCGCTGGATAGTGTGTTTCAGAGCAAGTATTGAAGTCTTCATGCCTGTGTTTGCTTGTCATTTCACCTTTAGGGGTAATTGATCACTGCACAGTGTTGTTGTTGCTCATTGCATTCCTCAAAGGATGTGGGGATAACATGTTTGTTGTTCTTGTTCTTGAGGATGCAAGGAAAGTGTTTGACAATATACCAAAATGGAATGTGGTTTTGTGGAGCAATATGATTGCAGGGTATGCTCTGAATGGGAAAGATGAAGAGGCTCTCAAGCATTTGAATCGAGTTCCTGATACTTCTCCGACTCCATCCATGTGCATTTTGCAGGAATTCGACGGTTTATAATGGATATTTAAAGAATATTGGTTAGGAATATTTTCCATTCGCTTGAATGCAAAGTTTGAAGGGGTTGCAGATCCAGAGCTCAATTTGTAGGGAAGATTGCGGCCGAACTATTTGCTGGGATTGGATGACTCTAAGAAGGAATTTGTAGTTAGTCTAAGTCTGGATTACAAAACCCGTGTGACTTAGGCAATTTAGGATTATCAAATTGATAGAGATTCTAAAGTGTTGGCATTGGTTTCTAAGAAAAGAATCCGCTACCTTCATCAGAGAATGTGGCTGAGTGGCTTGGGTGAGTGAAACTCGAGGTGGGTGAAACTTTATTGTCTGTCTTGGGTTATTCAAACTATATCCCTCTGTATTCTCTGACTTCGTCCATGTACATTTTGCAGGAATTCGACGGTTTATACTAGATATTTAAAGAAGAGAAAGTTTGCAAACCTTGATTTTATTTATTGAATCCTTGGCACTAGTCTTGTAAGGATTCGCCTTTGGAATCGTAATAAATTACGAATATCAGGTATGCAAACCCTGGTTATGTTTAAATGATTTTATATTTTACCTAGACTTTCGTGGCCATGGCTTTGATTATCTCCAATCATAATATTGTCTGCCTGAATGAAGCAATTTCTAATTTGTTGAATAATTCATAATTGCGAGGATGTGGACACATACTTAGTGGAGTGTGGTATGTGGACACATGACCTTCAACAGAGTTCAAGAATGAGAGGATGACATATAGGTGGAGTTAGGCAATGATTCCACTTATCAAGTTATTAGAGTGGGATCTATCTCATTCCACATGTGCGATCAAGTGATGTTCTTGAGCTAGATGATGTCTTTTATGTTCTTGGTTTAACAATGAATCTTCTTTTATGTTCTTGGTTTAATAATGAATATTTTTTTAGTTTTAGACATGACAAATTTTATACATGTGGCTGAGTTTGATGATCAACAAGTTATAGTAAAGATCATAGCCATGATCTTGGCTGAATATTGGCCAAAGGTGTGCAAGAGGGTGGCTTGTACAAATTACTTGCTAAAATGATCAAACATAGAGATTTAGTGCATGATACTGACAACTTGTGCAGGCTTTGACACAAGCTTTATTTGGTCACCTACATTATGGAGCATTACCTCTTTTGAATGACATGGTGTAGGGATTGTTGAACTTCAAGATGAAGAAGACATGACTGTGCAAGGATTATGCACTCGGGAAGTATTCCAAAACTACTTGTCCAAGTAGTGAGCATCGATTGAGAGTGCTTTTTGAATACATGATGTGTTTGACATGATTAATGAAAAGTCTCTCTCCACCATTTATATATATGATAGATGAGGGTGGTGAAAAATTGGAAAGTTGAAAGATCGTCCACAAATAAGCAACCTTATTAAACATTAGATAGGTCCACATGTCAAGCTCCAATGTAAGCACGCATATCAAGCAAGATACCAAGCTGAGCACTCCAAAAGAAAGTTCCAACACTACATCGAAAGGTCTCTATTAATTCCTCCTAAACCATGTGGTCCTTTCAGTCCACCACACCTCTATGAAACACTCCTCTACTTAAGCATCCTCAAGTCAAGTACAAGCCTCCATGTAATCAACCAACTATCCGCATGCTACCCAGGGATCAATACCATCCTCCTAAATGTTCAATACTCCTCCAAGTAGGTCCTCTTCCCAAGAAAGTAACCGAGCCCTCCATGTGTGCAATGTAATCATGCCACATGTCGCCAACTTCATAAGGAGAAGTGCATGACATAAGCATCAAGTCAAAGTAGGGAAATCCATGATTAATCTATCTCCATTGTGTATAAAGTATGCTTGCTAAGGTACAACCAAGTGTAGGCAACATTCCATACATTCCACATTGCATGAAGCACCACTAAGCATGGTGTAAACACTTTGGAAGTAAACCCAAAAGCTAACACATGAAACTCTTTAACAAGATTTATAAGCAAGAGGGGGGGATGAGTGTGGAGTTGGGTGATGATGCCATTTAGCTTGTGAAATGATTGGGTTCCATTTCCATCTTGTCGTCATCAAATGATGTTCTTGAAATGAATGATGTTTGGTTTGTTCTTGGTTTGAAGAAAAATATTTAATTAGTCTTTTATATCATAGATTTTCAGTTTAGAGTTGCATTTGAAGGACAAAAATGCACTATTATTGATTTTAATTTAGCAAGTCCAAGAAATTTGGTTAGAGGTATGTGAGATGGTGGCCTTTATAGGTTGCTTGCTAATCCTTTGGCACTTGTATATGCCATAGAGAAGCAAGGTGAGCCTTCTAGTTTTGAGGAGGGAGATGCAAAGCATGCATGATGGGATTCCATGGAGATAGGTTCAAAACCTATCATGGAATCAATAATTGATTCTAGGATTGCAATTGATGGGAGTGTTGAAAGGTAGCATGATGGGGTTGTTGGATTCTTCTAGAAAGAGGGAGCTGACATTGATGAGATTCTTAATGGACAATAATCTGGGAACTAAGTTGTGAGCATCCTATTGAACAAAGAACATGCCCACTGAAATTTCATTTGTTGCTATCTCTTTCAAGCTCTTCAGGAACCAGGTTATCCCTTGTTTATAATGCCCTTTGAACTGAAGGAAATGGGCATCTTCACATGTTTCTTGTTTTATGATTAGTTATCAGCAAAAGACATGCTAATCTGCTGTGAATAAAACTGATGAATATCTTGCATACCCAACAAAACCACGGGTGACCCAGATCAGATGCTAAAAATACCAAACTTGTTGACTTCTCGGGCTGCTGTTGACAAATTTCAGGGTTGTTGCTGTAGATGCATTGCCAGAACCATGAGCATGGAATCCACCATCAATTCTGGGACTAAAGGGATGATGTTGTTGGTTGTTATCTACAATATGATCCATTGAAACATGCAAGAGATCCCTTTGTGAACCATGGAGAAGGACATTAAACAACTGCAAATGGACATCCAACCGAGATGACTCTTAAAGCTGGAAAATAGCCCTCAAAATCTACAAAAAATACCCCTTAGGCTGGATTTGATCTAGGGGGAAAATAATGGCACTTTAGGTTGGAAACATCCTCAATAGCAATGCCTCAACATCCTGTTGCCAAGCAATGGCCAGAATGCACCCTCTTTTGTTGTAGCATTCTCCTCGTAAACTATGCCCCAAGGGTGCTTCTAAACGTCTAGAATTATAGAAAAACCATTAGTCATAGTTCATCATCAAACCACAAAGATCTTAATTGTAGATCATTCATGATTGCTTGTACATAAAACCACCATAGGCTGCCCAAAAAATTCCCAGAAATGCACAAATTGTCCTGTCACCAGCAAGAAATTTACATGTGGACACCCATGTAAAATAGGGGGTAACAGAGTGAAGCAATTAAAGCTCACATTCCTTTGAAACTCATACCATTCAAGTGGGCCAGACACCAGCTAGATTCTATTTTGTTTTTTGTTTATGCTCGAGCCTTGAGTTTGGCAACAATGAAATTTGGAAAAACATTGCCAGTGCAACAAAATATGACAAAACCCATGATTAAGTTTGAGACAACAGTAGCAAGGATGGAGGCATTGCAGCTTGAGGTGTCCTGCCTTTCTAAATTTAGAATAGATAAGTACAAAGGACAAAGACGCCAACTCAAAAAATAAATGATGACTAATATTAAAAAAGTGGATACTCATATAATGGTGTTTGAGCAAGATTTAACAAACTACTTCGTTGAATGATGTGCTCCATGATGTAATCAACTTGGACCTGTAGGTTTTCTCATAATATTTTTCCTTTGAGGTGCATAATTTGTGATTCCCTTCTTGTGACATTTTCCTACTAGCTGCTCTGAAACATTGTGAACCATCCTCTTTCTTCCAACAATAATTCCTTTCTTATGTGCTACTATAAGAGATATAGTAGGAAGGAATTGTTGTTTTATTTCTACCTCCTAAGAATTGCATACATGGCAAGTCTGATGTTCCACTCCTCCTTAGGCTCTTCCATCTCCCTGTCTAGCATCTTATACTATGCAAGCTTGTCCTGATTTGAGCCAAGATGTGTTTTGCTTTAAAGGAACATAAATCTCTTCCATCTCCCTTCATTTCCCCCTCCTATAATAGTCACACATGCCCAATTTCAATGCTTTTTTAACCCCAAGGGAAGTCCTCTTTTATGTCCCAAAACTTCTTTCATCTTTTGCATTGAAGCCCCGTGTATTCTTCATTCTCTGCAATGTTTCCTTGATGATTTGGTGCAGTAATCTACTGTTGTTCACATCTGCCACTCTTTGTCTATCTAAGACTATCCTCTGTATTCAAGTGGGTGTAGATCTATTTCTATCAACAATATTTCACATTATGTGTAGTTTTAATTGCAAAACTGATCTCATTGTTTGTTTTTCACTTTTCTATTATCATATCCCATTTATTTTTTCGATTTCTTGGGCCCCACTTTTCACATTATTCCTATGTGAGTCCCAATATGACTAGTGGTGTGCCTTCACTTAGTGTGCCCTCTGTTACCTTCCATTTTGCATGGGTGGCCATTTGTGATCTTCATCACAATGGGGTGGGCCTGCCACATGTCCAATTCATCTTGTCTATGTCATTTTGGCCATTTTTTCTGAGTATTACATCAAAGTCACTCCCACATAGTCTTCCAACAGTGACAAAATGCATCAAAGTCATCAACCAGTGCAACAAATCCAAAACTATATGTACATAAGTAACCTTCAACCATCACAGGTAATCTCAATGTAATTTTCATGTGTCATGTTTACATTTTTCACAATCTTCTATGTTCAAAATTATACAATGGAAAGTTTATTGTGTTTTCTTTATGACATTTTAAAAATAATTTTGTCACTATTGAGTGCACATACCCACTGCTAAAATATAATTATTTTATAATTGGCAGAGCATTGTAGACCTTAACTTGTCTCTGTGACATCATATGATATTTTATAATCAAATCCAAAGTCCTGCATTATTGCTTGTTCCCCTGTGCACCTTTATGTTTTTCAATGCACTCCGAGGTAGATTTAACCTTTTATTGAACTTTTTTGTTATCACCAATGTGATGATATTCAACAACCACTTATCAATAAATTCCCACCACCCAACTAGGTCTTTGCTAATGGCCATATTAACATGGAGCAAAATCCTCAACACGGGAATAGCAATATTTGAATTAGTTAACTCAGTATTCGAGAGACAGTGTTTGGAGTCTGATGACATTCTGTTGGCTCAACCCCTTGTTTGTTGTAGGATACAAGACGACTTTAGAGCCTAATGATGCCCCAAATGTTGTAGGAAAGAATACCACTGAATATTCATGTCGAGTACTTCAAACAAACTGGTGTTGTCAAAAGGTGGAGTCAAATATACAGAACCCATCAATGCCAAAGGTCATTCTATCATCTGTCTGGAAAGGGATGATAATCAATGCTTTCTTTGCAGCTACATATACCTGTGCCACATATATAGGTCCATACATGATCAATTTTCTTGTAGAGTACCTAGGAAGGATAAAGCATTTTTCCTATGAGGGTTATGTGCTGGCCTCTAGTTTCTTTGGTGCAAAGATGATTGAGTCACTGGCACAAAGACAATGGTATTTTGGATCCCAACAGCTCGGGATGCAGGTTAGATCAAGTCTAATAGCTCTTGTATACAAAAAAGGCTTGTGTCTGTCTAATAGGTCTAGATAGATGCATATTGTTGGTGAAATTATAAATTATATGAGTGTAGATGTGGAATGCATTATAAATTTCACCTGGTACATGCATGATATCTGGCTTCTCCCTCTATAGGTGCTCCTGTCTTTAGCAGTTCTATACAAGAATATTGGTGTGGCATCTATTGCAGTGCTGGTAGCCACAGTTGGAATCATGGTTGGAAATACCCCTTTTCGCTAAACTACAAGAGAAATATCAGTGTAAGATGATGGAGGCAAAGGATAGACGTATGAAGGCTACCTCAAAGATCTTAAAGAGCACCAGGACACTGAAATTGCAATCTTGGGAAACCTTATATCTGTTGTTCAGGAATAAACACCCTTGTAACCTAGGGTATGGGGTTACCAACGTACTTCTAAAACTTGTAGACAATCAGCTTTAAAGTACAGAAAAGGAATAGGAAGAAATGTTGAACTCACCTGATTAACGACGGTTGATCCAAGCTTTCTTTTCTCCCACTTTGCTTCTCTCCAAAGCTTTTAAGGATGCACCTCCTTCACCTGCAAAGAGCAAATTCTCCAAGTACAATCTTATACATGCATATATGACGAGTTAGATGAACAATATATAGAGTGCTTGATAAAAAATATTCATCAAGCATGATACATGAAAGAGAGTCAATACCAAGTTGGAAGAATAATTCTCTTTATTAACAATAGTGAATGAGATAAGTGTACAACCCAATGCCTGAGACAAGGACTCCTCTGCAACCAAAGGTTTATGAGTTCTGCTGCTCCAAAGACTTTTGAAGATATACCACCAGCATAACGTTTCTCTCCAAGTATGATTGATTAATTCCCTCCCCAAGGCCTCTATTTATACTTTGGGAAATAGGGTGGTTTCGAAGGTTGAGGAGGCTGAGACAGTTGAGATAGTTAATTATTAGGGCTCAACAAATATCCATTAATTGTGTTTTATTGTTTTTAATGTCGAATGGATGTGTACGCGACTATTGATACTGGAAACCCATGTATGACACGCGAGTTTCTATAAGGGAAACCCGCATACAGATCTATATGCGGGTTGCAATGAGAATAGTTGCGTACAGTATGCGGGTTGTCAAAGAATATAGTCCCGTATGTACGTGAGTTTCTGTGGAGATAGTCGTGTACGACAATCAACATATAGAAAGGTAAAATGGCAAGCTGGTTGGATATTGAATGCATCTCATGTCAGGCCCATCTATAGTGTTTAGGAAACCTTCAATCCATAAGTGTCCTTTTGTGTACCAACATATGAAGTGTTCGCACTCAGACGGAGAAGTGCCATTTGGGTTGATAACAGATGCCCCCTAATGTGTGAGGTCAGAGGGAAGCGATGGCCGAAATACATTACAATCATTATCTTTGGAGAACTCAAAAATCCAATGGAGCAGAGGTAGTACCTGAAACAAATACATAATAATGTCATATACAAAGTCATATCTGAGGATGCTATGTTCAATATACTGGAACACTAGCTCCTTTACAAAGTTTGGGTACATCATATAATACAGGTACAAGACCACATATATTACAAAGGTGGAGCGAAGCCACAATATATAGTAATGATGAGTCTTCAAAGATCTGGAAGCTATGTAAATAGGTACAACATATTCTTGCGCAACTTAGTCCATAGATAGGAAACTAAGGTCTTCATAAACAATCCCAAAGAACCAGTACAATCCAAGCCATGTGAATACATGTTATTGGAGTCAAACATGGAGCAGAATCAACAGATTGTCGATTAATAGGATATAATCAACAATTGAAGCAAAGGAATTCACCAATAATGAAAGTGAATCCTGAGGTGCAATCATCAAAACTCTAGGTCTTCGTCATCAGGAAGTGCTGATGTAGAACCATACTGTGATAAGGAAGGAAATAGATCCTCCAACAGATCACAAGAGTGACTAGGAACTGGGTAACGGAAGGGAGACACAAGTGATAACAAATATGACAATGATGGGATCAGGATATAGATCAGACATTGATTTAAATCCTTGAACAATGAGCACAACACAAAGATGACCCAAGGCAGATTTTAACTTTATAGATAGAACAACTAGACTTATCTGTCATGTAGGAGACATGATCAAATTCCCCAGGTAGAACTAACAAGAGGAGTAATAAACTTGAAGTAATAGCTGAACTGAAAGTGAACACTGAGACATGGGTATCGAAAAAGACAGAGAGTGCTATGTTCAAGGATGACATGCTGCCACTAACTAAAAACCAAGGGAAATATTCTTCCTTACCTTCCCTGTTAAATTTTAATGAGTCCAAGAAAGTCAACTCGAGACTCTCTTCATTTTTTAACAAGCTTGAAGAGAAGAGGGAATATTGCTTGATAGTTCACTGATTCATGGATTTAATGAGCCCGAACTAGTACATGCTCAACTGGTGTTTTCACATTTAGAGAGTCTGAAAACTCCAAAGAAGACTCCGGGGGGTCCTTTTTCGCCCAATTTAGTCTCCTGAGGCCGAAAAAGTATAAAACATACCACAGAAGAACTCTCTTAACTATTGTAGAAGAAAATGTGAACCTTTTTCGTACTTAGTCAGGGAGGTCCGAAAAAGGTTAAATTACCACCTACCCAACGCTCCTTCGAGAGCAGCATATAGCTTGAGTTTTACGAGTGTGAAGGAAAGAAATATCACTCAGAAAGATCCATTTTAGTACAAGAAATGGGGCTTACAACAATAAAATCGATGCCTTTTTCTTAGTGTTTAACGAGCATGACAAAGACATAAAGTACACTCGGAATATTTTTCATGTTTAGGTCCAGAGCATGAAAAAGAGAAAACTAAGCTCATACCGGGTGTTTCTTTTCCATAAATTTAGTCCCTTAGGTCCGAAAAAGTGATAAAACTATGCCTGAGAATACTCTTCTCAATTCCATAGAAAAGAGAGTGATCCTTTCTCATATTATTTCGCATGGTCCGAGAAAGAGATAACCTACCACCAATGCGGATGCCCATTCACATATTCTTAACGAGCTTGAATGGACAAGTTAACTCATCTGTCAAGTCTGTTTTAAGGGGTCATACCTGGGCCTAAAGAAACTCCATAAGGGAGGGGAGTCCTATAAAGGGATAACTTGTAAAAAGAGACAAAAATGAGGCTCCATTTGGTGTGAAAAATAGATAAAAGGATTCCCCTGTACCTAAGACAGCTGTAGCATGAGTATCGAAAGACAACATAGGTTCTAAATGAGGATACTCATGAGAGAAAGGCCCTATCCATGGAAGAACAATGGTAAAGACAAGGAGCTAATGGTTAAAAATACCATAGTCCATGGTTAAAATGTTGATTGCTAAGTTTAAGATGGAGTAAGTATAGATGCAAAATGCATGTGAAACGACAAAAAACCATCCTATATGAGCAAAAAACACCTTAGAATGATGATAAACCTGTTACAAGGAAAAAATATATGGTATTAGTTTGATGAATTATGAACTAGAGGGAAAAAACCCACTTGAGAAATATAATTTCTATAAATAGTTCAAAAACATAAACAAAACTCACCATTGTGAATTTTCTCCATAAAAGACAAGTTTTCACCTCTACCTTCAGTTGATCGATGTGGACAATCCGGTGGACCAAATCCAATTTCGTAAGTGTCAGGTAAGACTACACCCCAAGCTCTTCAATTTGATCCTAGCAAATTTCAAAATTGAGTCCAAATTTTATATATTTGAGCACCCATAACAAAGGAACGCTGTGTACGCGGGTTTGCTATAGTGAAACTCACATACACACATTCTGTACGTGAGTTTCCCAAAGGACAGTCGCGTACAGTACGTGACTTGCCTAACTAGACAGCCGCGTACGCTGTGTGAAGGGGAAAAGAAGTATGTGTTAGTTTTTCATCATATAAGCTAGCATTATGATCTTAGGGTCTTTTCACTGAGAGAATAACAAGCACATCAATAAAACATAAGCACATCACAAGAGACAAGAGACACAAAGAGTTTTCCTCGGGAAAACCATAAAGGAGAAAACCCCGCAACTTCCTCAGAGATAGAATTAGCACCAAAACAGTAAGATGCACTCTCGACAATAGTAGTATTCTTCTTGTCTAGTCCCAGTGTATTTCCTTCCTCGCTAATGCACCACACTTGAGTGAGTGAGTGATATGTTGCAAGTGATAAATAGAGAGGCTCTCACTCTCTCTATATATTCTTCCGTTCACTTGAAGTGCACTCCAACATGTCGGCCTCACTTAACAATTACTTACTAGAGCCGACATCTCTAGGAGTGTCTAATAACCCTAGTGCCCCACCACTTGTGGGGACTTTTCCTCCTCTGACCAATAGGAGGGTAACACAATGGTGGGGACTATTTCCCTGACTTACAATGACTCACCTATGGTCGACTTCACTAGGATAGTCTAATAACCCAAGGGCCCCACAACTGTGGGGACTTTAACCCTTGACCAATAGGAGGGTTACCCACAATGACTTGACATGACTTTCTCATTATAGAAACTTCTCGATCAGAACATCGGGGCATGAAATGACTCAAATACATCCTGGAATAAACATCGGGTTACAATACATAAGAAATATAGATGAATACATTCCGAAGTTACAAATACATCAACACTCCCTCTTAACTAGGAAGGTATTCTCTCGACACAATTTATTAGCACAAGTCTTCTTCTCTGTATCATCCGGGTCATCATCAGGTCTTCGTCATATTCAAAGTCATCTTCATATGGATTTGGATCATCATCACTAAATCTAGATCATCACTCGATCTGGATCATCATCACTGGATCTGGATCATCACTAGATTTGGATCATCATCACTGGATCTGGATCATCATTGGATCTGGATCATCACTGGATCTGGATCATCATCACTAGATCTAGATCATCACTCGATTTGGATCATCACTAGACATCATCACTGGATCTGGATCATCTCTCGATCTAGATCAACATCACTGGATTGGATCTGGATCATCACTCGATTTGGATCATCACTGATGCTATCTCATGATTCTTCTCGTCACAGGAAGTTCTACAGAGCCAGCCCTTTTTCATGCTAGTTGTAGGCCTACCCATCATGTAGGTCTTCGCCTAGCACTTACATCTAACCTACTCGTCAGAAAGGCACATCCATCCAGACAGGAACACATCCTATCACAGTGATGGAAGACTCCCATCCAGACAGGAACACAT
>LPNX010028044.1:17464-49207 GCA_001517045.1 Pseudotsuga menziesii
GACAAGAACACATCCTATCACAGTGATGGAAGACTCCCATCTAGACAGGAACACATCCTATCACAGTGATGGAATATTTTAGCACTTACATTTGAGCACGTGGGAACACATCCCTCAGTCGCTCCAGAAAGGCTCTGCACTTACATCCATCCAGACAGGAACACATCCTATCACAGTGATGGAATGGCTTGAACTCACATCTGATCCTATGAGAACACATCCCAGCAGTCATATCAGAATGGCCCCTAGTCCTCGATTGAGCTACCTGGTAACTGACCAGGCGCCTCCATTCTCCTAGAGAATGGCAGTTACCCTTACATCCAACCTGCTCATCGGAATGGCCAACACTCACATCTGAAATGGAAGGAACTTAATCCTTTAGCCATGACATAATGGTTCAGCCCTTACATCTGATCAAATGGGAACACATCCCTCTATCATATCAGAATGGCTACTCAGTCCTACACTGAGTGATCTTGATAACTGACTAGGTGCCTCCATTCCTAGAATGGAAATTGCCCTTACATCTGTCCTGCTTGAAAGAATGGCCAGCACTCATATCTGACATGGAAGGAACCAATCCTCTCACCATGACAGAATGGCTCAGCCCTTACATCTGACCATGGAAGGAACCAATCCTCTCACCATGACAGAATGGCTCAGCCCTTACATCTGACCATGGAAGGAACCAATCCTCTCACCATGTCAAAATGGCTAGGGGTCTCATCACTTTCTCTTGGAGGGAACCTCGATCTGGAGAACACCAAGCTTCTCCCTGAAGTACTTGAACTTCAGTCTCACCATTTCTAGCATAGAATCACATCAGGGCTGATTATGTCCAAGGATAACCCGCGAGCTTTGCCAGGACCAATTACATCCGAGGACAACCTACAGGACCGTTTATGTCTGAGCAACCCACGAGCTTCGCCGGGATTTATGCTCGGACAACCTGTCTCACTAGCTATGCTAGAACTCCCTCTTTCGAGAGATCTTGATCTGCATCACAAACTAGAGCTTCACTGCTCCTCTCTGCATCATACCAAAATGCAAGTCAAATCAATCAAATCAAATAGTATTTTTTCAAAAGAAACATACTACCTCCCAAATCACAAGTGGCAACATCTTTTGCCTCGGCTATACTCAGCGCCATGCAGGACTCCATCCTGTCAAACCAAGAGATCACACCTGATCTCATACTGAAGTAACACCTCGAAGTGCTATTCCTATCAATGGCACTGCCTGCCCAATACGAATCCACATAGCCCTATAGGTTAATCTTCTCATTCGTATCATACTTGAGCCCATAATCAACTGTACCCTTCAGGTACCTCAGAGTATGCTTTGCAGCAATCAAGTGAACACTTCTCGGATCTGTCAAGTACTGGCTCAAGGTGTTCATAGCAAATCAAATGTCTGGTCTCATGTTCATTAGGTACATCAATGACCCAATCATCTGATGATACAGCGTAGCATCAACCAACTCTGATGAAGCATCAGTCAATAGCTTCAGGTTCGATGCCATAGGTGTGGCCATAGCCTTGTAGTCTATCATCCAAAAACTCTTCAATATCTCTACTGCATACTTCCCTTGTCCAAGGAAGATTCCATCTATACTCTACCACAACTCCATACCTAGAAAGTAATGCATCATCCCTAAGTCCATTTCGAACTCGGCAGCAAGATTTCTCTTTGTATCAGCAATCAACCCATCAGTACCTGTCACAAATAGATCATCTACATACAGTAGAGGCATCACTGGGTTGCCATCCTCAACCTTGTAATAAAGGTTGGAATCTGTTTTACTCTTGGTAAAGCCTAGAGTCATTAGTAACCTGTCCATCTTGTCGTACCATGTAGATCCTTAGGATATTCTGTAGTCACTCCCTCTGAAGTGGAGCATCATACTCCCTCTGACTTTTGTACTCTATGCATTGAAACATTCTGTACCAGAGTGACAAGTAGCTAGGCTATGCTACTAATATTCTATGTGATCATCTAGTGTATAGACTTGCATCTTCAACCTTGTAGCAAAGGTTAAGATCTTCATTAAGCTCCTCATGTATGTGTTATCCCATGGGTGTTTTCTGAGCACGTACAAGGCCTTCTTTCATTTGCACACATGATTATTCCTGTCATGTGTCTTCACTTGCAATGGCTGCAAATGTCTCTTCATAGTCTATGCCTTCTTTTCGTGAGAAGCCTCGTGCTACGAATCTTGCCTTGTATCCCACGATGTTTCCATCTACTGCATGATGGAACTACGAACTTCCCTTCATGTATCGATACTGCATCCTAGACATCATTCTTCTTGACTGGTCTTCTTGGTTACTTCTTCATATCTAGAAGATTCTGCTTCAATGATGTCGCTGCATTCATCATATTCTTCTTCATCTTGAACTGTCGTCACTTGTTCTTCGGATCAAGTTTCATCCTTCTTTGCTTGCAGGAAATTATGTATGCGATATTTCCTACAAGTCAAATGCATTTATATGGTTAGAAACATTTCATCAGAAATATTCATACTGGCAAGTTATTATGCATAAATATATGATCATGCAACTCCTTTAGCCAATACAACATTTATCCATATCTCACTAAAACTTTCTAGATGCCTTCCATCTCTACCAGGACAACATTGATATTGTGCACTAATCCAATATGTCAGCAAAGAGGTTTCATTCTAGACAAGTAGCAATGGAGAGTTGTATAGCACCATGAGCTACTTACCCATCACATGCATATTAGTAGTATACTGTCATTAATGCAAAAATCCTATCATGCATAATACATCAATTGAATTTAACAAATGCATAATAAAACAATATCATGAAATGACAATTGAATACTTATCTTTATTTGTTTCGTGGGTAGACTCCTTCATTGTCTTCTTCACTCATAATAGCATTGTTTCTTATCCAAATGCTAGGGTGGATAAGAATTTCTTCAAGATTTGATATCTTTATATTCCTCATTGATTGAGGGATCTTCTTTGGATGGTGAAAGCTTGATCTTCAATTGCTTCCATCTTCTCTTCTCTTCTTATGAGTCGAGCTTCTTCTTCTTCTTCCCAGAGTCTGCTGAAAGTAATCACTTCCTTCTGGAACAAATTCCTTGAATGAATGAATTCCACAATCCTGGGAGTTCATTCAAGGTGGCCATCACCACTTCTGCATTCTTCACTTTTTCTTTTATCGCTTCAAGTTGTTCTTTGATTTGAGAGACCCTTATGACTACATGGTCTCTGCATTATGGATCTTCACATTCTTCAACTGGTTTCTTAAGGTCATATTCTGATTTATGTTCTTCCCTTCAAATAGCTTGGTCAAGGAATCAAACATATTTGGTGTCTTTAAGGAAGACACTTGTAGTACAAGTTGATCCATGACTGAATCAACCATGATCTTCTTGGCCTTGACCATGTTCTTTTTGTCTAAGGCTTCTAGCCTCATCTCCCTCTGGAACTGGAACCTTTCTACTCATGTAGTGTCCAATTCATTTTCTTTAGAGAGATCATATACTTCCATGCTTGGAAGTTGTCAACTTAAACAATCTTATCATCAAGCTGATGTGATAGATCACTTTGAAATGAGAACCTCAAATGAAAATAGAAAAGGATTAGATCTTACCGATTTGAGGTGTCTGTCTTGGTTCCGGAGCTGGCTGATCTAGGGTTTGCCACAAAAACCCTAATTTTCAAAACTTGGAATATTCTAGATATTATTGGATAGAAATATAGATCTCTTCAAATGGAGCTGTCCAATGTACTCCTTTTCTGAAAACAGTGGAGGGAAGCTCCCGGAACAGGAAGCCCTAGATTTCCAATTTCTTCTACAGAAATGCATGTTACTGTTTCTATGATATCTCCACAATTACTGATCCTCTGTGTCTGAAATTTCTCATTGAGGTAACCGCACCTGTCTCTGATCTAACACCATAGGTTTCATTAGAATTGGTTTTACCATTTAGGATTTATTATCCTTTTCCCAAGGTGACCTGTTACAGGATAGTTCAAAACAGAGAAGTTGTATGGAATGCCACGTGTCACTGGTTCATCTTATGAGTCTGATATTCAGACCACCGAAGATATAGTCTGTTCCCTTTCTGGAACATCTTCAAGAATTCCATTTGGACCTCTATAGCCCACGATATTTCAATTCTCCCCAGGTGTCCTGTTTAGGGATGAATTCTGGAAGAGGCTTGAACCCTAACTTGGAGCGATCATATCTCCCAGAATATAGCGAATCTGAGGCTTATTTTTGAATACAGTGTTCATCAGGATTATGTCGTAGACCCATGAAATTTTCAGCTTTTGATACTTCTCCAACCTATTAATATAGCGACTGTACCAAAACGTATCAGTTTTAGTATTTAGGGTTTTTCCTAGCTCGGGGTCAAACTAGGGTTTGACTTTCCCGGAGTTGTACCCAACCAAATTTCTTGATCTAGGTATATAAACTTCGGTTTTGATGAGGAGAAAAATCCTATGCTATTTTCACTCAAAAAATTCTTCTATAGAAATCCCTAATTTCCGCATCAAAAACTGAAAATGCTCGGAATCAAATTCCGCTTCAATAGAAAGATGCGCCCTTCAGTAGAGAGTCAGCCTAGCATATTTTTGCTGATGGATTGTGGAGAGAGACCCAAAAAGTAAGAATCCGTAGCTTCTGTAGCTGCACAATGTCTTCTTCTCAGGTTATCTCTGATACCATGTTAGTTTTTCATCATATAAGTTAGCATTATGATCTTAGGATCTTTTCACTGAGAGAATAACAAGCACAGCAATAAAACATAAGCACGTCACAAGAGACAAGAGACACAAAGAGTTTTCCTCGAGGAAACCATAAAGGAGAAAACCCCGCAACTTCCTTAGAGATAGAATCAGCACCAAAACAGTAAGATGCACTCTCGACAACATTAGTCTTCTTCTTGTCTAGTCCCAGTGTATTTCCTTCCTCACTAATGCGCCACAATTGAGTCAGTGAGTGATATGTTGTAAGTGATAAATAGAGAGGCTCTCAATCTCTATTTATATTCTTCCGTTCACTTGAAGTGCACTCCAACATGTCGGCCTCACTTAACAATTACTTACTAGAGCTGACATCTCTAGGAGTGTCTAATAACCCTAGTGCCCCACCACTTGTGGGGACTTTGCCTCCTCTGACCAATAGGAGGGTAACACAATGGTGGGGAATATTGCCCCGACTTACAATGACTCACCTAGGGTCGACTTCACTAGGATAGTCTAATAACCCAAGGGCCCCACAACTGTGGGGACTTTAACCCTTGACCAATAGGAGGGTTACCCACAATGACTTGACATGACTTTATCATTATAGAAACTTCTCGATCAGAACATCGGGGCATGACATGACTCAAATACATCCCAAAATAAGCATCAGGTTACAATACATAAGAAATATAGATGAATACATTCCGAAGTTACAAATACATCAACAGTATGTAGGGTCAAAAATTTTGAATTTTTACATGAAACTAAAGGTTTGCAATGCTTGTTTTACTAGGTTTGAAGATGGTGCTTGAGTGGTGGGAGCGTGAGCATGAAGATATGGATCAAGAAGCACTCCAAGATTCCCCCACTGTGAATGTTTTATGTTCAAGTGCATTGTTAAATTTTTTTTGTACATCACCTATGTGGGCCAATGTCTGCCTGCTAGAGTTCATGATAAATTACTGGGATCATGATTTCGGCATGTTTGACCTTCAAGGTAAATCCTTGGAGATTACTTCAGAGGATATCTATTTAATTTCCCGTCTTTCACAATGAGGAGCTCCAGTCAACTTGGAGGGAATCGGCAGAGGCGGTGACCCTCTAAGTGTTCAAAACTACATTGACATATACTGCGCACCAGGTACACAAAAGAGAGGGATTTGCATCCCTATTGTACACATACGTGATCTTCCTCTACAAGTATTGACAAGTACCATAGTAAGGGTTGTGGGGTCATCTTCTCTTCATCTTGCTACACAGAACCAGATGATGTTAGTAGTGGATTGCATGCAGGGGGCCTTATATGATTGGTGCTTGGGAGTGATCCTAATTTTGAGGAAACAACTCTCTGACTGCAAGAGAGGAAGGAGAAATCATTTTGGATATTCTAGCATACTAGTAGCCTTCTTCGAGAGAGAGTGTTGGGATTGAGCCCTGCAGTACCCCTACCAGTTCATTCTCCTCATCAGCCTAGGCTGAGTAGATGGGGAGATATCTTCCTTCGTCAGGGAGGAGGTGGTTCGGTGCAGAGTGTATATGATGATGATTTCTACTTTTGGTGGGAGTGGTAGTTTCCATATGCTGGGATGGATTTCCATGGTGATCTAGACCTCGTTCTCCCTCCAGGAGGAGCATGGGGAAAGTTAGGTAATTTTTTATTTTAAAATTTTAAATCTTTTATGAATTTTAAATATAGAGATATATACATATGTATAAGAGTTATAATCCTATAAACATGTCAAAATGCAGATATTGGACCAGTATGCCCTGAAGGGCATCCATGCATGTATGTGCGTCCTGTCTTAGGAGAAGACCAGGGGCTGATTAGGGTTCTTGAGGGGAAGTTGGCTAGGCTTACCCAGAGATTACCCACCTTATGGATTGAGCACATTCCAGCCATCATGTAGGAGTTTGTGGTTGGTGTACCACCTGTCTGGATACGCCTTTTGAGGTGGGTAGCCAGAGTAGTTTTAGTATACATAGATGCTGTTGAGGCTATTGAAGCCAAAGAGGCTGAAGAAGCCAGAGTATAGGGAGACCGGGGGGACCAAGGTGGTCCAGCTTAGATCTAGGGCATTTGATGGACTATGATCCATATTTTGTATATTATACAATTATGACTGGATCTAAGGATCAGAGACTCGACCTATCTATGCACACACACACACACACACACACATATATTATATATATCTTCTCGGTTATTTACAAATGTTTTTTATGTGTATGCTGTATATTTTTATGAAAAATGTGTTAAATTCCAATCCAAGATGTAATTATCGTATGCATTAGTTAATGAATTTTTATTCCTTGGAATATGATTGAATATAATGAATTCAAAATTTCTTTCTAATAACCTAACTTGCATAAACTAACGTAATAGAATAGGGTTCCGCACCTAATAAGCTCGATTGAGCTAGGAAACCACCAGTTGAGAGTCCAGTCGGACTTCCAGCTAAGTGATACCACATGACAAAGCATCCCATAGAAGCTCAATTATAGCCCTATACTCAGTGACATTATTAGAAGCAGGACCTAAGCAAGCGCCTCCTGAGGCAACTGACTGTCCTGAGGGAGAATAAATTACCCATGTCACTAAAGCTAGATTACAAGTGTGGCAACTGGCGCCATCAGTGAAACCTATGAACCTCTCGAAAGACATCTGAAACAACCAGTAGATGTTATAAAAAACAAAACCGATGAACTAGTGTACATAAAAATACATACAATAAAATACAAGAAAAATTGCTAAGCCTAAGCATAGTACTTCCTTAGGTAGATCCCATTTCTAGGCTCAGGCAGATTATTCCCATCAAAATCAATCAATTCATATGCACCCTTCTTTAACACCTTCGACACAGCATAAGGCCCCAACCACATGGACTTGAATTTTCCTACCCCCAGGGGTTCTTTGTCTTGGTCCCAGAGCAAAACAAGTTTCCCCTCAGAGAAAATTTGAGGCTTAACCGACTTATCATATTGGTTTTTGATCCTATTTTTGTGAGCTTGATTTACTGTCAGCGCATCTCTACACTACTCATTAAGATGTTCTAAATGTACAAGACATTATTCAAGCTCCGTTGTATTAGGTAACACATTAATAGCTATTTTCAAGGACGGGAATTCACATTCAACCGGGGTAATGGCTTCCACTCCATGAACGAGTTGGAAGGGGGAGAAACCCGTAGCAGTTTTTACATTAGTTCGATATGCCCAATGTGTGGGGTATAGAATGACACTCCAGTTAGAACAGGATGCATCAATAGTACGTTTGAGGATAGTCTTCAAAGTTTTATTAACAGCCTCAACCTGACCATTTGCTTAAGGATAGTACAAAGATGAATGTTCTTGTATGAATCCAAGCATAGTGGTCAGTTATGTCATCATGCTATTTTGAAAATGACTGCCATGGTCAGTGACAATCACCTTGGGTATACCAAACCATGCTATAATTTGATTGAACACGAAAAAAGATGTGGTTTCCCCATTGGCTTTAAAGGTGGGTATTACCTCTACCCATTTCGTAAAATAGTCTATATCGACAATGATATATTTGTCCCCCCCTGTCGAGGCTGGGTTACACGTCACATAATCAATCCCCCACTTTATGAAGGGGCCCACTAAGACAAAGGGAAATACCGGAGCGGGATGTGACCGCATCTTCTTGGTGTAAAGCTGACAAGGATGACAGCGCTTCACGGCTTCCACACAATCCTTGAAGATCGTGGGCCAGAAATAACCGGCACATAGCATCTTCTGGGTCGTTGCTAACCCAGATAAATGACCCCCACACACTCCACTATGGGCGTCATTTAGGACAATCTCTGCTTCCTCATGGGTAAGACATCGACGCAAAACAGAATCTACCCCCCTATGATATAAAGTATCTCCTATGATGAGGTAGCTCTTAGCATGAAGGTGTAGTTTACGTCTTTCCTCCTGCGAAGAAGCTGCAGGATACTTCAAAGTCTGGAGATATATAAGTGTATCTCCATACCAGGGGTCAAAGGTGGATATCAAGAAGATATGCTCATCTGGGAATGAGTCTTCTTCAATGACTACATCTTCTTCGGTTGGAAATTCTGCTATAAGTTCAGCAAAAACTAAGGATTTTTTAGATTTAGTGAACTGAAAATCCAAGTCAAACTCTTGGAGAATGACTATCCATTTGTTAAATTCCCCCCCAATAATTCGTCGGGACAAAACATATTGAAAAGGATTAACATCCACCACTACAGTTGTAGTCCTCAGTAAAATGTAGTGACATAACCTCTGAACAGCATAGACAGCTGCTAAGGCCAATTTCTTGACATGGGAGTACCTGATTTCAGGTCCGGCTAAAGCATGGCTAAGATAGTAAATGACATGCTCCTGGAGCTTATCGTTCTCCTAGACCAGGACTACCCTAATGGTTGACTCAGACGCGGCTAGATACAATATAAAATCCCTAGAGTAATCTGGCGGACGCAATAAAGGTGCCGACAACAAAGATTTTTTCAATGCCTCGAAAGCGAGTTGTGCAGTTTCATCCCATATAAATGGGGTGTCCTCTTATAGTAGGCGCATGAAACCCTTGGTAATCTTGGCATAGTTTACTATGAAACGTCGAATAAAATTGGACTTTCCTTGTAGGCTCTAAAGTTGCCGGATAGAACGAGGAGGAGGTAGATTTACAATGGCCTCTATGTTTAACGGATCCATTTGAATGCATCTATTTGAAACAATGAATTAGAGCATTCTCCCTAACTCAACACAGAACACGCACTTGTGGGGATTCAAGCGGATCTTATAGTATTTGCATCGCTCAAATATTAACCTTAGGTGATCTGGATGGTCAATCCTCTTACGAGAATGTGCAGGAAGATCATCAAGGTAAGGTTCGACAATGGATTTGATATCATGGAAGGAAATTTTCATTGCCCGTTGAAAGGTTGCCCTAGCATTTTTCAATCCAAAGGGCATTTTTTGTACGCGAAGGTACCCCTAGGACAAATGAAAGCAGTTTTATGTTGGTCTTCCGGTTTTATTTGAATTTGATTGTATCCGGAGAAACCATCCATAAACGAGAAAAATTCACTTCCCGCGCAAGAATCTATAATTTGATCTATAAATGGCATGGGATAGTTGTCCTTAGGACAGGATTTATTCAAATCTCGAAAGTCGATACAGACGCGTATGGTCCTTTGCTTCTTATCAATAGGAACTGGGTTGGATACCCATTTCATTAGAGCTATGGGATAAATAAAACCAGCTTTCAACAGTTTTTCAACTTCATCCTTCACAGCCACTGCTTTACGCGGGTTAACAGGTCTTAATGTTTGTCGAACAGGTTTAGCGTCAGGGTATGTTCAGATCTCATGCTCAACTATCGATGGATCAATGCCTGGCATCTCCTCATATGACCAGGAAAAAACATCGTGAAATTCCTTGAACAAGGACGTATAGATTGAAATCTCCTCAGGAGAGTAGTTTGCACCGATATGTATATTTTCCACAATGTCAGGATTTATAGAGATGTTGATAGGGATAGTAGCGAAAATATTTGCCATATTCCCCTCAGCAAACATTCCTTCCCTTGGTAAGGGAGATATGGGTATATCAACATCGTCTGCCAGTATCATATGAAACTCTTGATTCTATATCCTTCTTAGCTCTAGAAGAAAATAGGATTGATGATGAAGATCTTCGCAGATCTTATCATGTCCGCACATGGCTTCCAGAATGGCTTCATCAGAAGGTAAAACCATATCTAAACAATTCATAGAATGCAAAGAGTTTTATGCTCAAGCAGGCAAATAGACTTCTTCCAGATCCTCTGAGACTGTGAGAGGGTCTGGAACGGGATCAACAGTGGTTTGAGTGATAGCTTAGTAAGCCACTTACACTGTCAATAAGGGCACTTCCGGTTCATGGGGGGAAGGGAGAACCCAAGGATCAGTCCTATCAACAACCATGGCTATGGAATTCCCCACACTAGTAGAACCTATATAGTTAATCGGGGCTGGAAGATCAAATGTGCCCATCAACGATGCGTACATTCCAGCCCCCAAGCTCTTGGTAGCAGGTTTCACCTGATCAACCAATGGCACAGTGGACTCATTAGACTCCATGTGGCCTTTCCGAGTAAAATTGAGTTGGTCAACAGTAACCAACTTCCCTTCGTGTGGAAACACTACCACTCGAAAGACAGCCGATGCAATAGCAAACATGGCATAAGTCCAACTTCTTCCCAAAAGAAAATTATAGTCCAAAGGTGCGTCAATCACTTCCACCTCAATAGATGCTGCTTTCCCTGCCAACTTAATTTCAAAATCTGGTAGGATACCATGCAGACAGAATGACCTTCTGTCGAAAGCAGTAAGTAGAGTGTTTGATGGGACCAGCTCTGGGGATCCGAGAGCTTTCCAACATGACAAGGACATAACGCATGTAGAAGCACCCTCATCAACAACTGCCCTTCCAATGGTCTTTCCACCATGGATGACTTCTATTTATAAGGCTACATGGTAAGGTAGGTGAATTTTAACATCATACAAGTGAAATTTTGCCATGAGACTCGACGCGTCCATGTTGCCTAAGGCTGCTAAGAGTGCATCCCACTGGGCGCGACAGCTCTGTAACACCTCTAAAGATGACATTGCATAAGGATTTTGGGCCAAGTATTCAACCACAGAGTAGTTTGAAGCAGCTCTAGCATTAGGGTTATGCAAGGTCTTCTTAAAGAAACCTTTCAGTATCTTAGGCATAGTTTCAGGGGGCTTCTCGATCGTGAGAGGGTTAGAATTTTCACCTATAGACTTACCCTTTTTAGAAGTCTCTTTTTCATAGTTTTTATTCCTAGTCTGTAGAAAAGTCGAAGATCTAACCATGTTGATATAATTGGGGTCAGGGGCATTTGGAGTGCCCCCTACTACATTAGAAGTTGAAGCAGAATTCTACCCTTGGGGAAATGGATCCTTCAGGACAGCCGGTTGTTGAGCTTTTAGCAGCTTCTGGGCTTTTCCATAAGGGGACAAATATGGGTGAGGTGATCCTCATGGCACAACTTACACAGGAATTTCACCTTTTTCTTTTCTTTGTTGCCCCCATCAGCACTATTTGTGGGTTTCTGCTTGTTTTGATTTCCCTACCCTTTCGTTCCTCTCTTCTTCTTCCCACCGGGCTGCTGATTGCCCTTCTGAGCGGTTTGTCAAAGACATTTGAATTTTGGAGTGAGGGGGAAGCCTTCGTTGCCTCCATCGTAGAATGTTTGACGGACAGCTGATGGATTTGTTTGGCCAAATATTCTACAGTGGGAGAGTTTACGGACCCAACCACACCATTGGTATGGGGTCTAGGCTTAGGTTTCTCTGCATCGTGGGTAAGCCTCGGTGCCCCAGGAATAATCTCATACAAAATCCCTTATTGAGAATAAATCAAATCCAATTGATGGGCCCTAAGGATAGCTTCTTCCTCATTTGTCACTCTTGAAGTAGATACGTCCTTAGATATGTAAGGAAATAATGATTTAAGGAACCATTCTAGTAAGAACTCGGGAGGAATAGTGGCTTTAATAAGGCTCTTCCGCCTCCTCCACTCTTAGATGTGATCCGATATGTGGGTAACCTTGTTCTTCCTGAAGTTAGATAACAAGTCCATTCCGAAATCGTTGTTATAGCTGATTTTACCACTCCAGGTGAATCACACTTGTATGGCCTTCCCTTGTCCCTCTGCAGACTCCTTAGACCCCTTGGACCATTTTTCATCCTTTGATGTTTCCTAGACCATCCCTATAAACATGTGTAAATTCATATACATGAATTTTAAACCCCTAATCGCGTATAGACGCGGGTTTGACCACTAAAACCACGTACATCAGAATGTGTACAAAATACAAATCCTTTTGGAGTTTTCCTTGACCCGGATCCAACTCACTTGACTCCTGGCCTTCCATATGCCTTGAGATCGCTCAGATTTGACCTTTCATTACCCCTTTAAAAAGCTATATAAGGAACTCTTTGGTACATTGAAGGCATATGAGAGAATTGAGAGCAAAGAAACTATAGTCCATTGTTGCCAGAACTTGTGCTTGAGTCTGCGTCCCTTTGTCCCTTGGAGCACTTTTGTGTTCTTCCCAAGCTTTCCTTTGCTTGTGAGCTTGCTATTGAGAGATGGAGGATTGAGGTGGTGGAGGCCCAAGTGGGGGATTCAGTTTCTCCGATTCGCAGACGTGCCGACAGAGGTTGTATCCATTGTAATATCTGATTTTATATTAATAGAAATATCTTTTCCTGTCCAATAATGTATGTTTGAATGAATATGTTATTTATGGATGATTTCAAATGATTATACATTGTTGATTATATATGTTAGAATAGATATAACACCAATATATATAGTATGCTTGTCTTGTTTACTTGTTGTTGAGGAAATGAATGATCAATTCAAGTTGAAGTTGGAAAGCTCAACAGGGATCTACTTTAACCGTCCGTAATAAGGTACGAGGTCTGATACTTTAGTGTTAGATATTTGATTTCTATTGCATATTGGAAAAGATTGATTTCTGGAGTCAAGTTGTCTATTGTGGTACCCCAAGCCATAGGAATTTCTCTCCGTAATAGAATTGGTGACTCTGCTGGGGAGTTCCTAGTAGTTGTCCTTTGGGGTTTTTCTATCGGCATTCAATGACTTTGAATTGATTTTTTTCTCTTGTTTCTGTGTCGGGTTTGGGGGCATGTTTTCCTGGTAGTGTCTGATTGGTGTGAAGTTTGTATTAGCTTGTCTGTTTGCCTTTATTTTTGTGCACCTTTCTTCATGTACGTGAGTTTTTAACTCACAGTTGCGTATACACACGGGTTTACTGCGAACAGTCGCGTATGACCTTAGTTTTGCCTTCTAGAGGAAGATTTATTGTTGCTGGGTGAATTGTGATGATTGCTAAGTCTCCTTTGATACTGCTAGAGTCTGTATACACCCCTGTTTCTCACCAGAGACATTTTTTTAGGGTAAATTTTTTTTTGAAGAATGTTCTTGTCATTGCATTTTCGATTTTTTGTTTTGGGATTAGTGCATTAGAGTTCTTTTACCTTAGTACTTTGCTTGAGTGCTGCTTGAGTGTGCTTGCAAAGTCTGGGGGTTGTAGATTCATTCTTTTTGCTTTTATATCTCATTTTTTTCAAAAAATCCAAAAATATTTGCTTATCATTATGCATGGCATCTTGCAATTTGCATAGTACTTGCATTAGATTTGCTTTGGATTATTAGTCGGGATTTCATATAGGAAACTTGCATCTATCATTTGAAGAAAATTGTACATTTCACATAGTAGCATACCCTATTTTTCATGGACACAATGCATTTGCATTGATTGTTAGGTGTGCATTTTACTTCATGTTGTGTCATAACACCATTAGTTGCACAGCCATATACCTCTTTTGATTTATAAATCCAATTAAAATCAACGCTTAAATTAAAATGAACTACACTATTTTATTTGATAGGGTTCACCAACAAGATTAGGTTTTAGGGTCTTGGAATAGTTCATTGTGATTCAATTCTCCAAGAGCACTAAACAACAACATGTATGTGTATGTCCAGGTGAGTATGTGAAATTCCTTGATATAACCAGTGTTTCTCAGGATCCTTCTCTCAAAAGGGAGTTAAGCACGAGGCAGTGTGAGCGGTTATTGATTGGGATGACCCCTAGTCATAACTGAGTAGCACCGGAGATATTTCCAGGATTGTATTCGTATCTGGGGGCTCTTTCGAGAGTTTCAGGATTTGCTCCCCTGCCCATACGGTCAATCCCGCCTGCGACTGTCCACCTGAGCATTGATTATATTGAGGTGACCTTAGTGGCCTTACCTAGGATATCGAGGGGGTACTTTGCAGAGGTTATTCTGCGGGTGTCCCGACCAGGTTGGGGTCGGACAACACAGTTTCTTTACGCGTTGAAGCTGAGGCCCATAATAATTGGTTACGTACCTCCGCTTGTTGTGTATGGGAGTCTCAAGCCTCTCCTAGGCGAGACACACCTGCTTCATTCGAGAGCTCACTTATCCTACCCTTGATTGCTTATGGTTGGCTTTAGATTTTATTGGTGATTGATCTGTGCACGTTAGCTTGCCTAGGGTTTGCGTAGATAGAGAGTCTTTTATATTTTTTGAGTCATTGTGGATTCAGGTTCGGCTCCTCGCCATTGTCGTTTAGCAGGACTTCTACCTTCTACATCTCCTCCTCCTTTGGGAGAGAGAAATAGACAGTCCAAGCGGACTACTTCGCTCATTGATTCACACACCATGGGAGACCATATAGAAGGTATTCCTGAACCACCTTCTCCCATTCATGTGGAAGATGGGGAGTTTACTCCGAACTATGATCCTTCACCTGATTTGACTGAGTTAGGTCTTGTGATATCTGAGATAGGTACTTTTCATGATAGACCTACTTACTCTAGGGTTGATTCTCGATTGACGCATCACCGATATGGAATGTCAAAGGATGATGAGACTCATTTTGAACCTGTGAGCACCAGTTATGGTAGTTATGGTATGTCTAGTTTTCCCACACATGATTTGGCATTTCATGTCGAATCTGCGTTTGAACCTAACACTATGCTTGGGGGCACTCTCATTCCTTACCATGTAGAGAGGTTTGGGACCACAAGTCACATTGCACCTTCCATCCCGGCGATGGAAGCTACATCACATATTCCTCCTAGGTCTAGGGTTAGTGATCCTATTAGGATACTAGATTTGAGACAAGTGACTATAGGGATTAACACGTACATAATTACACAGGTTCCTTCGTCCTCTATCCCTAGTTCTTCGAATGTTCACCCTCCACCTCATTCACGTGGTCCTTTGGGCCAAAAAATTGCTACGAGTCATGTCCATACTGTGGTTACTCAACCAATTGTGTCTTAGGTTCACATACCACCCGTTGTTTTGGGAGGTTATGTTCATACTTATAGAGGTCATGTTACTACTTCCGAAGCGTATATTCCTACTTATGGAGTGTCTCATGAGACATCGCATGCGATGACTTATGGACCTTATTATGGGATGCAATATGGACAGGGTTCTTCACCTTATGGGTGCGGGTATCAACAACCTCCTTACTCTCCAAATTATGGCTTTGTAGCTCAAAATAGTCAAGGTACACCACACTATGGTGCTTCCATGCCACCCTATATGGGTCAAACGGGAGGAGGGCACTATGGCCAAGGCCATGGTGGTTATGGTAATCAGACCTATGTGAATCAGAACTATTAGGGAGCGGTCCATCGACCTAATCATCCTAGGCTCCCTTTCCTCGCAACGTTGAATCATCCTAACTTGTCGAGATTGACAAACGATCCTCTAGCTCATGACCTGACTTGGCCGACTGTCCCTACTAAGATTCCCTCGGACATACCCAAATTCGAGGGAAAACTGGGAGAGGATTCAAGCGAACATGTTACTACCTTTCACCTATGGTGCTCTTCGAATTCCTTACATTAGGACTCAATCCGTTTAAGGTTGTTTCAACGCACCCTTACAGGGCCTGCCACAAAATGGTATATAGAGCTACCTAGGGGGGCATTCGCTTTGTTCGATGACCTAGCGATGACTTTTCTTAACCACTTCCAGCTACCAGTGCATTATGACGTTGGTACTTAACTCTTGTCAACATTTCGGCAGGATAAAGCCACACATATCTCGGACCATATCCAAGAGTGGTGTAGACGGAAGAGGTTGATTAAAGCCTTTATACCACCAGAATTCCTCCTCAAATGGTTCCTTAAGTCGTTATTGCCTTATATAGTGAAGGATGTCTCTACATCCAGAGTGCAAAATGAGGAACACGCCATTTTTAGGGCATAGAAACTGGATTTGATTTATGCTCAATCTGGTTTGCTATATGAGATTATTCCTAATGCTTCATGTTCTAGTTTCGACCCCAAAGTTAAACCTGGACCACATGCCGATGGCATTGTTGGTTGTGCAAGTGCTAAACCTATGGATTCGGTTGCAAAACAAGTTATTCAATTATCAATCAACCAAACTGCTTTGGGACAAGCCACGGCTTTGTCTCAACCCGCCCAAACGGTGAGTGTGCTTTTAGTGCATTCGTCGGACCAGAAGGGTAGCCAGCAACCCAGACAGAATAAGAAGAAGGGTAAGAATAATCGTAAGGGTGGGAATAGGAACGAAAATGCTAATAATAATGGCAAGAACGCCCGTGATGTTGGGGGGGACAAGCAAGCTAAATGTAAGGTTAAATTTCCTTGTAATTTGTATAAGGACGATCACCTCACTTACTTGTGCCCTCGTATCGATGAAGCCTCGATATTCTTGGCATAGGGCCCAGCTGTGCTGACTAACCCTTTACCTCACAATCAAAATATGAACCTGAGGACCCATGATCAGTTTGGTGGTGATCAAGATCCACCGGAGGGTAGTGGTCGTGGTTACATTAACATGGTTCATGCTGCACAAGTTGTGACCCGTGTGAAGGACTATGGTTCGTCACAACCCAACCCAGGTAAGGAACCTGATCCACCAGGGACTCCTTTACATATTGAAAAAGATGGAGATAAACCTGAAGCTACACCTCACATTCCTAAGGGAGTCCTTAAGCGTTCGGGGCACAATCCTAATGCCCGAGCCGCCCAGAACTATTCTATTGTCAAGGATTTGGGCCATACTCCTTATGCGATGTCTGCACTGGAAGTGCTTTAGAGTTGTCCTTCACAAAGGAAGGCTTTGATTTCTGCCCTTGGTGTGAATGATGATAATTCTTCCTCCATGATTAAATTTGAACCCGTAGGACTTCAGCCTCGCTTGCCTTACTATGTGTCTCTTTTGATTCACGTAGAGTGTCTTAATATGACCATCAAGCACACTGTGATTGACGAAGGCGCTGCTGCTTCTGTGATGTCTTTATCGTGTTGGAAGGGTTTAGGTTACCCTGAGTTGTCTAAGTCTGAAACCATGTTAACTACGTTCGATGGGAGATCGTTTAGGCCGCATGGGATCCTTCCTTCCCTTAAGTTCCTTTTGGGAGGGAAGACCGTTGTGATAGAGGTCGAGGTGGTCGATGCGCCCCTTGACTACAATCTCTTGTTGGGTAGGAATTGGATGTATAGTATGTAAGTCGTAGCTTCTTCCCTATTTCGCATTGTGTGCTTTCCATTTAATGGGAATATAGCTATGATTGATCAAACGTCATTCAAGAATCCGTCGGTTACCGCATCTTCAGGAGCTTCAATCCCGATCGTAGAGCACTCTCAGCCAAAAACTGGGAGTGTGGGTGTGGGCATGTATCCATCCCTCATGGGAAGTTTTAGTTGTCCTACACCTATCCTTATGATAGGGTCTAGTACCAGTGAGGCTTCGACATCTATGATATCGGTGTCTTTTCACACGAGTCATATGGAAGATCCTTGGATTCTTCCTACGTCGAATACTTCGAGTGAGCCCATCATGACGGATGTGTAGTTGCCTGCAACTATGGTAGTTTATCAAGCTAATATTGAGTGTGTTGCAGAGCCTAGCTCTTCCTCTTCACAGACGGAGGAGGAGGACCCTTATGTGTTGCCTGCATGGGCAGTACAGTCTTCTCACGTGCACGACTTCCTTGATAGTGTTTTTCCTTCAGACGAAGCAATTATTGAGGCCATGTCGGGAGTTGAGCCACCATGGGAAGAGCTCCATCATAGATCTTACTTTCTTCATGAGCTTGACTGCTTGGAGTGTGATGACTTTAAGGAGGTTCTTAGTGAGAGAATTGGTAGTCCTATGGTTCCATTAAGCTCTCCTAGTCTGATGGCTGATGGGAACATGGAAAATAAATCTCCAATGATTCCTATCAATATCTATCGCGATCCTAGAAGGATAGAGAATGTCTATATTGGGGCAGAATGTTCCCATGCTGAGATTCAAGAATACACCGAGCTATTTAAAGAATTTCGTTATATCTTTTCTTGGTATTACGATGAAATTCCAGGTATCGCCCCTCGCATTGTTGAACACGAGATTAAGAATTATCCCAATGCTAAGCTTGTTCGACAATGCTTGCGTGCAGTGAATCCTAGGAAAGCACCCACGATTAAGGTAGATATAGAGAAACTGTTGAAATCCTATTTCATCTATCCCATTCCCTTAACAGAGTGGGTTTCAAACCCTGTTCCGATTGATAAGAAGCAGGGAGCGATCCGCATATGTACTGATTTCTGTGATTTGAATCGTTCCTGTCCTAAGGACAATTTCCCCACACCATTTATTGATCATATATTGGATGAGTGTGTGGGTAGCGAGGTTTTTTCCTTTATGGACTACCTTTTCGGATATAATCAGATACAAATTAAACCTGAGGACCAACATAAAAATGCATTTATTTTTCCTTGGGGAACTTTTGCATATCAAAAAATGCCTTTTGGCCTTAAGAACGTCGGAGCTACTTTTCAGCGGGCCATGACCTTGATCTTCCACAATCTCAAATCGATTATCGAAGTATTTTTGGATGACCTTGCTACTCATTTTCGTATGAGAATGCATCATTCCTATCATTTGAGATTGGTGTTCGAAAGATGTCGCCTTTATTTGGTTAGGTTAAATCCTCACAAGTGCATCTTTTGTGTGAATTCAGGTCACTTATTGGGATTCATCATTTCTAAAGAGGGTATAAGAGTCAACCCTTTGAAGGTAGAGGCAATACTTTAGTTGTCTCCCCCAAAAAATATTTGTCATCTTCAATGTTTGCAAGGCATGGCAAACTTCTTATGGAGTTTCGTTGTCAATTTTAACAATTTGACTAGAGGCTTCATGCGTCTTTTCAAGAAGGACACCACCTTTTGTTGGGATGAGCAAGCCCAGGAATCCTTTGATGCACTCAAGTGAGCCCTAGCATCGGCCCCGGTGATTAGTCCCCCAGACTATAGCCGTGATTTTCTATTTTATGTGGCCGCGTCCATGGAGATGATTGGTATGGTTTTGGTTCAAGAAGATGAGGAGCTCCAAGAGCATGTCATATACTACCTGAGCCAGAATCTTATTGACACAGAGATCCATTATTCTCATGTTGAGAAGCTTGCTTTAGCTACTGTACATGCGGTTCAATGGTTGAGACATTATATTCTCCTTCGCTAGACCTTGGTTGTAGCCCATGTCAATCCGTTTCAATTCGTCCTCACTTGAAGGATGATTGGGGGAAAATATAATAAATGGATTGTCATCCTGCAAGAATTCGACCTCAAGTTTGTTTCGGCAAAATCGAAGAAATCATTCATTTTTGCAGAGCTTATATCGAATTTCCCAAGCGAGGCCGAGGAGTTGGTTTCTGAAGATATGTTTATTGATGAGCACATCTTCTTAATCTCAAATTTAGACCCATGGTATGGGGATATCATTATATATCTACAAACATTGAAGGTCCCTACTCATCTCTCACGGGATGAACGATGACGATTACGTCATGTGTCTAAGAATTACCTCATAGTGGATAACACGTTATACCGCCTTGGGTTCAATTCCATTTTATGACGTTGTTTAGCTCATGATGAGGCTGAGGTAGTGCTGAATGATTGCCATGGAGGGGTGTGTGGTGGTCATTTATCTAGGCTTTCTACAACCCAAAAAATCTTAAGAGCGGGTTATTTATGGCCGTCGATCTTTAAGGATTGTGTAGATGCAGTCAAGAGGTGCCACCCTTTCCAGGTGTTTGCATGTAATATGCGCTCAAAACTTGCCTCGTTACATCCCCTTATCACCGCCGATCCCTTCACTAAGTGGGGGCTTGATTTTATGGATTGCAACCCAGCTTCAGCTGGGGGGCATCATCATATCATAGTGGCTGTTGATTACTTCATGAAATGGGCTGAGTCTATGCCTATAGTTAAATCCAAAGGTGAGACAGCCGCGCACTTCGTATTCAACCAGATTATTACTCGATTCAGGATCCCGAAAGAGCTTGTCACTGACCATGGCTCGCACTTTCAGAAACGTATGATCAAAGAGTTGGCATCAAAGTTAGGGTACAAACAAGAGCATTCCTCCTCTTACTACCCTCAAGCGAATGGACAGGTAGAAGCAGTGAATAAATCACTCAAATCCATTCTCCAATGGACCATCGCACAAAGCAAGCATAATTGGCACATTATGTTATATCCTGCTTTGTGGGCGTATAGAACTGTTGTTAAGACTACCACAGGTTTTTCTCCATATCAACTTGTACATGGAGTGGAGTCGGTATTGCCGGTTGAGTGCAAGATTCCTTCTTTGAAGCTAGCCGTAGAACTCTTACCAGACACTTCACCATTGGAGGAGCGTTTGGTCCACCTTGAGCAACTTGATGAGCAGCGTCGAGATGCCTTGGTGGCTTTAGAAGTAAATAAATGTCGCATAAAGGTCCAGTATGATAAGTCTGTCTATCCAAGGAGGTTTAGTGAGGGAGACTTGGTCCTTTTGTGGGATCAACCGAAAGAACCCTTGGAGGTAGGAAAGTTTAACCCCATGTGGCGTGGTCCTTAAGTTGTCAAACATGTGTTAGAGAAGGGCGCTTATGAGTTAGTGGATTACGAGGGAACGGCCTTGGAGGAGCCTAGAAATGGGCTCTATCTCAAAAAGTACTATGCATGATTTTCAGCCAAGGCTGGTTATTATATATTATTGTACAGTTTTGCATAGGTAGGTCTTTTTCTTATAGTGATCAGGTTTGTGATTAGTTTCCGTTTCTTTTGGCAGATGTCAATGGAATCTTCCACCTTCATAGGATTCATGGATGGTGTGACCCGTGACACTCAACACTCAGCCTCTACTGCTTGGGTGATTTATACTCCTATGGGTCAGGTATTGTCTTCAGGAGGCATATGCTTATGGGCATCTTCAAACAATGTTGCTGAATATAGCGCCATTATTGAGTTTCTACGGGATGCCACTTCACATGGCGTTCTCTCTCTTGAGGTACATCTTGATTCGGAGTTAGGAGTGTCACAGCTTAATGGTTTGTACCATGTTAGAGATCCGACATTATTAAGAATATTCTTACGTGTGAGGTTATTAGAATGACAATTTGACAATATAACATACATACATATTCCAAGAATTAATAATCAAGTTGTTGACTCATATGCTAACTACGTGTTAGATTGGCATTTGTTTCATACACAATAAACTCATCACAAACACAAATTTTTACACATGTAAATAAATAAACCGATCATCATAAAAGTTTTTATATACATCCAAAATGTGGTAATACATAGTGTCATAATACAAAAATGGGGCTCTCGAGCCACCAAAATACAATACATGATAATACAAAATGTATCACTCCCAGGTATCTAAGCCTGTGGAGGAGGAGGGGGGTTGTGATCATGGAATGTCACCACGGCTCTAGCTATAAGCCCTCGAAATAATATCACCCATGCTTATGGTACACCCACCACCTGGCGCTGCATAGCCTCAGGCAAGTCCTCGATTTGCACCATGGGAACTCTGTGTGTCAGCCTCACAAAGTTGGTATGAATGCTCTGGAGCATCCACTCTGCATCCACACTCGTGATATCATCTCGTCTTCCCCTCCGTCTGTGACAAGGGAATCCTTCAGGCCACCATGGTCCCACATCTGCATGCATATGGTAGATGTCACTATGTATTGTCACCCAAAAATATGTCTTTTGATTCCATATAATCAGAAAACACAAAAAAAAAATTAAATAACTAAAAAATTTAAAGAGAGGGTCGAGATTCGTTTCCTATGTCACCGTATGCCGATCCTAGTGGCAGCGGCATGTCCGGGTCCCCCCGGAAATCTATCCCTGCATAGGGGTAGTCATCGATGGCAACTATCTGTCGTCGCCACCACAAAAAGAAATCAGCTGGATAGGGGTTAGATACCCTACCTCCCCCCAGTCTATGCATCACATCCACCCAACACTGTTGGGCCAAATCTCGAACCCCGTGTAGAGGAACGTCAACTCTGGGGCTCAATCCTGGAACATGCTCGAAGAAAAATGTGCTCAGTATGCTGCTGAAACCGAAGTTTTGCACTCTGCCCATGTTACACTCACTGAGCTCATGTTTCATGTTGCCCAGTAGTGCAGTGCTCCAGTCATATAATGTGGGTCTCATGCACTCCACTGCATAGAACATCAGAGGCCGTGAGGCCCAGTGGAGTGATGCTAAGCCTGCTATCCTGCCCAGTGTCAGTAGGATGGCCTTTAGGCCCAGTACCTGTATGGAGTTAGTTGGCATCTGACTCCCCACCTTCTCCATGTCCAGATAACAGTACACCGTAATGTACTCATCTATAGTCATGCCACCTCCGGGCCCGCGAGAAAGTAGGTTCACTACTTCCCCCCGTTGGGAAAGTCCAGTAATAAAGTATATGTCCTCCACCTCTATGGTGAGGGAGATCCCATCTATCTGGAATGACTCTGAGTCTGGATCCCAATAGTCCACCAGCATCTGCAATAGTCTTGGTTTGGCCCTTAAGCCACCAAGACACCAAAATTTGTAGAGCCCACATGCACGTAGCACTTGTTGAGCCATTAGATCTGCCCATACTACCTCTTCTACATCACCATGTTCATGTTCTCTCCATTCTAGGACCATCCTGCACAAAAAATTGGAATTTTACTCATTATAACACTTAAAAAACCTTATGCGCGACCGCATACGCCACTGTTTGCCAAACAACCATGTATGTACACGACTGTGAGAGAATTTTCCGTGTATATCCAGCCCTATATGCAGAAAAACCCTCGATTTCCATGTGGGCCGCAACGCCTATTTTGGATTGGCCTAGAAATCCAAAATTACCATGGAATTTGACAAAAATTGCATCAAAATGGAAGAGAATAGCATGGGTAAGTACTTAGAAGAAACGGTAGTGGATTCCTCCAGCTGGATATCCTGGAATTCGCTGTTGAAAATGTGAGCTCAATTGGGTAAAAATTTCAAATGTTTTATAATGTTTTGAATTTTTTACTATTTATAGAAAATTTTCAAATTTTTACCCCCTTTCCTATAGTTTGGACCATTTCTAATCATTTTGGACCATTTTTGGACTAATTTATGATGTAGGAGACCTTTTTGAGTGTCGTTTCAGCCGTTGGATTGACCCGTTCATGCTGATTTTAGGTATCATGTCTAAACTAGCATATAGGTTAGGTTTCATTACTGTTTGCATTTTGCATGACCTTATGACCGTTTCATTATAGCCTTAGGTACGAACCCACTCTGTTATGTCACGAAACCGTCTTGTTGTTTTAGAAGTGACATGATAGGAGTGGCAGAGCTTGACCTTACATGGGTACCCTAGTTAGCGCCTTATTTGAATATGGTGCCCATGCTGACATTTTGTCCCTTAGGGTGTGGGAGTCCGTTGTATAGTATTGCCATGACATTTTGCAAGAGCCTCATACTCCTGTTGATCTTTTGCTAGCCTATTTCCCTCAGGACTCCCTTATGTCAAGTTGTAATTGCATTATCATGAGCTTTGCCTGCCTTATTGAGCCTTACACTGGATTCCCTGACATTGAGTTTCATCCATATAGCCCGAGCTTGTCTCATGTCTAGCCATGCAGAGCCATTTTATATATCCTTTGCAGCTTGATTCCCTATTTTTACTGGGAGGGGATTTTCCCCCGAGTGTCACTATCCTACACATGTATCCTTGCATTGAGCATAGGTATGTTGCACTGCTTGGAACTAGTTTGTTTTCCCCTATGACACTCGTCTCCTCCTAGTCTGTAACTATAAAGCATTTTTATTCTTTTTCAATCTTTTAAATATTTGAAAAAGTCCAAAAAAATAAAAAAACCAAAAAGCCGGACAAGGAAATATGTTCTCTTTTGGAAGCTGTCGAGTCATGTCGCCTTCGAACAAAGCACTATATATCACATCCATTGGTTGGGTTTATAGTTTGAATTTAGGAGTTGTACTTGTTTACCTGAGTTTATCTCCACCGACTAATTAAGCTTCCAGTCCCCAATGGATCCTCTGTCGATGCCTCCTGTGTCGCAAAGATGTCACAGTTTTGTATATCGAGTCTATGTTGCCTTTATTTAAGTCATCATACACCGTTATTCTCTTGTTTGAAGGAAGTTGAAGCTTGAGTCGGCCATTCCTCAGTTATCTTGACTTTTCATGTCGGCCATTCCTGGTATAGTTACTGGTTCATGCACGTTATGATCGAGTCCTTCCACATTATACAGCTTTGCTGAGTACCTCATGTTGGATGATGGGGGATGCCTTAATGCCCTCCTTCTAGTCGATTCCATCCCATCGACTTCAGATCATTTATTCTGGGATTGGAATCTAGAGTCATTTTGAGTGCCTTGAGACTTGCATTCATCAGTGGCAGGTTCTCACACCATCGACAATATTTGGGAATACATCAATGTCCCCTTATTGATGGATCCTCTCAAGTGTTTGACCTCAACACATTGATTCACACTTGTTAGTTTGCACTCTAGTACCTTGATTCCCATTTTCATTATCGATGGGTGATCTCGCGTCTGTTAACAGTATACATCAATGACCGGTAATCAAATGATGGACTACTATGTTCGACCTCGACACCTCTATTCACATAGTAGGACATGTACTCGTAGCGGTTTGTGTAGAAGACCTTCCAGATTGGTGGCATCTCTTATATGCTACCTCCTTCATCGTGCCAGTGTTCATGAGATTTCAGCTCTCATGACTTGATTCCAGTTTATGTCAGACATTTCTAGCTATTATGGAGATCTTGATTCATTGTATATCTTCAGCCATTATGGAGATCATGATCCTTTGTATATCTTCATCATGGAGATTCTGATCTATGTATATTGTACGTGGCGATGACCACTTATGTGATATTTTGTATCATGCCTATTCATGGCCATTGTACTCTTATGTATCTGGGACTGCTAGATGTATTTGCAGAGTTGTATCATTTTACTATGCTGATTGGGTGGCTGGTCTTCAATTTGGGATCCTTCATCACTCCACTTCTGGGATGGACTTACAATGTATTTCAGCCATCGTATGACCCCTCTAACCTCACACATTAGGGGCCATATTTTATAGTTGTTTTTACCACTCCTGGTGAATCACACTTGTATGGCCTTCCCCTGTCCCTCTGCAGACTCCTTGGACTCCTTGGACCAATTTTTGTCCTTTGATGTTTCCTAGACCATCCCTATAAACATGTGTAAATTCATATACACGAATTTTTAGTGTTAGATATTTGATTTCTATTGCATATTGGAAAGGATTGATTTCTGGAGTCAAGCTATCTATTGTGGTACCCCAAGCCATAGCAATTTCTCTTTGTAACAATCATATCGGACCGGAAGCTGAAAGTGGCTAAGGAATGCATTAGCCAAGTCCCAAAAACTACTGAACGCGGCAGAAGGAAACTCAATGTACCATTTTGCTACAGTACTTGTTAAGGTTCTTTGGAACATCCTCAACCTAACTGAATCTTCATTTAGTGAATTAGAATAACACCATAAATGAAAAGTGGTGGCATGAGCCCCGGGATCTTCACCAACTTTGCCTTCGAATTTTGGGATGTCTGATGGCAATTTGGTGGGGACAGGTGGCCACGAGGGGTCATGCCTCACCAGATCGTTCATCAATTTAGACAAATCTGGCAAGTTTAACGTTTCTAGAAACATAAGCTTAGGTCGAACCCGAGCAGTAAAAGTGCCAGAGTGGGGATTAGAGGGACTTGCCCCCAAATTCCCATAAGTGAAGGTGGGGTTGCCCCCTGCTGTCGGTTGCGAAGTGGATGGGTTACTTTGGAACGGATTCCATCTATAAGCCACAATATTATGGGTGGGAGGTGTATTATAAGAGGTCGTGGTCGCCCCAGTCAAAACCAGGGTTTGAAAAACAGGAGCAGGTTTCCCTCCGCTAAACAACGAAAAGGGAGAGCTCGTGAATGGGGCCGAGATCGAAGTTTGAAAACCTTTCCCATAAGGGTTAGTGTTTCCAAAATGCACTCCTACATAAGAAGGTGATGGGCCTACGTATGGAGTGGATGGGGGAATATGCCCCCCATTTCAAAGAAATCCTTGGACAAAATCCAAGGATCCTACCGGACCACTCTGGGCAGTGTGTGTGAAGGAGGAAGGAACAATAGGTATACTAGGAATCCCAATAACCATGCCACCAGAAGCACGTACCAGGATTGTGGGAACTGGTGATTGAAACACTCGGCTCGCTGGATTTAAGGACGTAGTAGGTATGTTAGATCTGGGGGAACTTAATAGGGGAGGTAGTACCCCTTCATCCGGAATGGCTGAGGTGAAACAAAAGAGATTTCTCCTGCAGTAGACATTATCCTACCCACAGGGACACCTGAAACAGGTGAATCAAAAGGCCGAACCTGGACGATCACAGGATCATTTAAGTCAATCAAGGGTGTACTAAAATTCCTTGCAAACTCATCAGCCTACAAGTCTTCTATCTCAACTGTATTAAAATCAAAACAGTTTTCCCTAAGTTCTGGTTCACCCAGAACTTCACTTACTCCTATCAGTTCAAATGAACCGTCTGTGTCCAATATCCACCTTTGAGGTGGAGGTGGAGGTTCCAATGTGATGAGAGGAGGAAGGTTTTTCAACCTTCGTGACCCTCTAATAGGTTGGTCTTCCACGATTGTAAATTTGACAAGTCAAACCCTAAGGTCGGCTAAACACAGACAAACCATAGAGCAATCACTACGAAAAAAATCTTAAAGTCTCAACAGTCAGCAAGGGTAAAATATATGCTTTATCGAAGAAAGCTGAAGAACAGTTACTTAACATCCTTGAAGAGGTTCTTAGGCACAAGCGGAGGAATCACCCACCGCCCTCCTACACTTTCAACAAGGGTTACCTTCCAAGCCCGTCCAAGGTGAACTAGAAATAGCCTTCCAGTTTACCTAGGTATGAACCCTAGATGTCAAGAGACTAGAGGCTACCTTAACTATACCAATAGTCTGGGGGGACAGTCGCAAGCCTGACTCATATGCATGGGCAGGGTAGCTGAGCCCAAAACTCTGTTTAGGATAGAATCCCCAGATGCGTAAAAGTCCTGATTTACATTTCGACAAGGAATCAGAGGGTTATCTCCTCAGTCCAATTCCTCCACGCGGCCTCATACTTGACTCCCATTTGAGAGGAGCTTCCCAGATACTATCGATAAAGAGAAGGATTTACCTATCAATTGGTCCACTATGTCTAAATTTTAATGCTTATGGGAAGTTTACACTTCCTATCCCACAAGTCTAGCCTAAGCTATTAGGTTTATGGCCCTAAAAAATAAAAATTACTAATAGATTTTAATTATCGCTTTCATTTTAAGGGATATTTTTTACTCAGAAGGCAAGTGGAGTGAAATACTATGATGTTTTTTACTCGATAAGAAATATAAAAAGCAAAGGTGTATACTTCCAAAGCAAAATATCACTAAAAAAAACAAGCTTCTTTTCTTTTTGTAAATGTAAATTGATGAAAATGCAACGATAAAGAGAACACTAAGACTATATTTTTGTAGGTTTTTGAGATTATATTTTAAAAACTGAAAATAAAACTACTGTATGCAAATCAAATGCAAGAGCTTCTAAATGTTTTCTTTTCACTTTTTAAAATGCATAAAGACTACTATGCACCTAAATGCACAAAACTTGAGTATGCTTGAATTAAACTAACTGTATAAAGTAAGCAAAGTGAAGTAAACATATTGATAAGACCAAAAATCAACCACCTAAGGAAGACTTGGAACCCTAGCTTGGGCGGACACAATGAAAAGAAATCACTGAGATCAAACAAAGGCAAGTGACAAACCAAAAACTATCTGAAAATAGAATGGGATATACAGTGTCTAGAACCCTGATCACTGATTCAGACAACCAATCACTTGAACCTATAACCCAAATAGGAAAATCCACTTCAAGCTGCTAGCAGAAAGACAATCCAAACAATAAGAACTCAAGGGCTTTACAAGAAAGCACAAGGTGTGGCCAACAAAGTCATCAAACTCACAGTGCAATGCTTATAAGGAAGACCAACCAGCAAACAAAATTTAAAGAGGGACAGGGACAAGCAAACCGTAGCCCAAAAATTTCAATGCTCAGGCTTGTACGCGACTGTGTATAAGGGCAACCCACGTACTGTACTCAACTTTCCTAGAGAGCAACCCACGTACGTAGGCCTCTGTACGTGACTATATGCAATAGCAACCCGCGTACAGGTGCAAAATTTTCTAATAAAAAGAAAAAATTTCAAGTTCTTCAAACACCACTCTAATCATGAACCAAGATAGGACACTGTTGCCACCTTTTCACACACCTGGATCACGTGGCAGAAATCTTCAAGCCACTCGGTGTGTCCTTGGGGGCAAGTCTCGAGTCAAGGCTGTCACCTTGTTCTTGACTCCTCCGTTTAGGCTCAACTCCTAATGAAGCCAAGGGGGGTAGACCTATTAAGTTAATAAGGATGATTTCTTAGTGGGGTGATGTTAAACTGAATCAGTTATTTAGGAGTTTGAATATTTTAACTATAAACAATTAAAGATGACAAGATACGAAGATAACACACGAAAGCACAAAGCTGATAAACAATATATATATGAAGCAAAAATGACCAGTGCCTTAATAATGGAGTCAAATCAAAGAGATCAATGTGCTTGCATGTGCTTGGAGTGAAAGTTTTGCGATTGCATCTTGGTATGTTTTAAGTTAAAATTGAAGTATGAGTTGATTAAATTAGGCTAAAAGGGGGACTCCAGATATACCCGAGAGTACTTGGAGTATGTCCAAAACAAAACCTATACGGCTACCCGCAAGGAATATGCGGGCTGAAATGGAGTCTCTGGGGCTATGTTTGTAATGCACCCGTTAGGGTGTGTCAGAGATCGGCGCCCCGAGGTCACTTTTCAGTAGGTTCCCGCTTCCTTTGGGTATTTTGCCACCGTAAAGGTTTGATCGAGGTGTTGGATTTTCACCTGATGGTTTGTTAATTGGGGAGGGTGAGTCCTAATTATGCTAGTCACCCAAGTGATTTTGATACAGCTTGAATGATCGGACGAACCGCAGCCAAGTGTAGAGCATACACACTGGAGTCTTGTAAATTTTAATAAGTTTTTAAGAGATGTGTTCTTGTTTAAAAGAAAAGCCTCCAAGAACCTCTTTCGATCCAAGTGGATCTCAATCAGGGAATCAAGGAGGGATTAATTTTAAAGCTGCTGATAAATAAATGATAGAAAAAATAAAACAACTACACAAATCTGGTTTTCTGATTAATCCTACCACGAATCTCTTTCCCCTTTCGGGTCACTCGGGAAATCGTGGGGTAAGTATTATGATTACTTTTGATAGTAAGATATGGAGTATTGAATTAACAACAAGGTCAAGTATACTACCCTGCAAATCAGATCAATTCTAGTAAAAGGAAATAAGCAGAAAACGACGAAAATGGCACCGACGCGAATCCCCCCAGGGGGGATGGGGAATGGGCTCGAAAGAGCCTATTCCAAAGGAAATTTTATTTATTACTTGTTGCAATATCAGAGGACTGATATATCAGTCCTTATTGGTCCTTATATAGGATGAAACCAGGATCTTACAGTTTATACAAAAAATTTACAAATTATGTGACAAAAGAGAGACCCCTGGGGGGATTTGAGCGCTCCCAAAGTCACTTTGGACAGCAGCTTCCTTTATTCTCTGTCAAAAATACTAAATTATAGTGAGCAAATTAGAATAAAAAATTCCCAAAATAACTTTAAGAGTACCTTTGGGTCAGCCTACTTTATCTCAAAAAATAATGAAATTAAACTAGCTAAACCGACGAAAAGGAACCAAGGAAAGCAAGATTTCCTTGGGATATTGACTTGCTGTTTGTGCAGCCAATTAAAATGCACTGATATTGTATAATATTGAAATTTATCTCAGCGAAAGGAAATCTAATGCATGTGATCTACAAGTTTTCTTTCAAATTCATGCAAAAAGGACAATTTCCCTACAACTAGATCTGGGATGCTTATGATATTTTTTTTTAAGTGCAAGATCTAGGATGTGAGCTATGAAATATTATATCTATGTATATTTTAATTTGATGAAACAGATCCAAATAAAATCACATCTATAAACTGAAAAGGTAACCGGGTAAAGTGTTGATTTTGAGGGAGGAAGAAGAGGAGAAAAGTGCTAGTTTCCTTGAAGATCCGCAGTAGAGCTTTTAGGTGGGATGCCGAGGGACTATTCCTTTGAAATGTTTTGAAGAGAATGAGGAAGCAAAATAGATCAGCATCCTCTCCAAAGTATGAACCTGCAACTCAGCTGAAATCAAAGAACTTGCCAAGAAACTTGTGAGATCCGATTAGCACATACAAAGAGATTCAAGATAACATGCATATAAGCTTATAGGACATGCTAAATCTAGATCTCTAAACATGCATCAAAGGAGAGTGACAATCAATAAACTTATTGAACAACACCTTTCCTATCAAGATTGTAATAAGCTAATTGTCAATCTTAACCACAGATCTACAAGAAATTAGCAAAAAATGACCACAAATACAGGTTACCTCAGTAAAACAATGGCAATATTCATCCACACATGTAATGGCACCAAACTGTATTGCCTCCAAAGCTTTTCTTTATTTCAAATGCAGAATTACAACAATACAATAGCAGCAGCACCTCAATCCCAGCTCTAACTAGCTTGGAAGAGGGAGCCTCCAGCAGGATATATACAATTTGCAGGCCATCTAGCCCAAGGGGGGTGAAATTCCTCATGGAATCAAGTGAAATCAATTGATGGAGAGTTCATCAATGCAGAACTGAAGCTGGACTGAGCCTACTTGTCAACCGGGGGCTTGATCTGGCTGACACATCAACCCATACACTGACACATCGGCCCAAAACTCATCCAGATGAGCCAAAACGTGTTGAGGAGAGAGGGAGGGCGAAATTATCCATAAAGGATGCTCAAGATCAACTCTGGATCTGATTTGATCACCTCCTTCAGTCAAGGATTTGTCAGATCCAGTCAATCTGCTTCAGATCTGACT
>LPNX010028044.1:57600-87826 GCA_001517045.1 Pseudotsuga menziesii
TGTTTATGATTCTGTTACAGATGATGACAAGCAATAGCATATAATTGATTTAGTTATTTCCATTATACATATTACAAACCTCTAGCTTTGGTTTCCATGTTATATATAGCCACTAATAGTGGCAGCAATCCCAAGGATTGCAGGGTGGCTTGCCATTGCTTTTACAAAGGCAAGTTGTGTTATTCCAGATGAATGTTTGTGTGAAAACTCTTCCGATTTAGACATGATGAACGTCAAATTCTGCATCGTGTATTTAATCTGCAAATTTGGTCTTTATAATGGTCAGGTATGAAAACAAAAAATACTTCTGATTTAGTCTTGTGACTTTTACCTTGCTGCAGATTGCTTCATTGTTGTACGTGGGTAGATTGTTGACAGGCTTTGGAATGGGAGTCATATCATTCACAGTAAGTCTACTACTCCCTCATGTGCCTTTCTTTCTCCAAAACCTTTCATAAGGTGGCTACTACAATAATGTTTTTCATTGTCTGATGTTATCCATGTGTTGTGGTAAATTAAGGTACCGATATATGTATCTGAGATAGCCCTGAAGCACTTCCAGGGAGCTCTTGGCACTGTGAATCAGGTAAGGCCTGATTCTTATCTTTTTCACTTTGGAAATATAGCTTTAGCGTGACCTTCTAAGTAGCCATAGGAAAGCATGGATGTAAGTGATTTGTAAAGCCCTAGAAAAGCCTTTTTTGTAACTGACCAAAGTTTCCTTTTTGTGGAACAGCTTTCAATTACTATTGGTATAATGCTGGCATATTTATTTGGGTTGTTTGTTCCATGGAGGCCTCTGGCAATTATAGGTATGTAATCAGTAAGACGGGTTTACAATAATGCAAAATTTATAGTTATTTTCTGAAAATATTAAAATCAACTGTCCATGGGTGGTGATGCAGGAATAGTTCCCATTGTTCTGTTGATTGTTGGTCTCTTCATTATACCGGAGTCTCCAAGATGGCTGGTGAGTGTTTGGAAAGATTAAATTCTTGTAATACATGGTATATACTATAAACTACATAAGTCAGAGAAATTTCACACGCCATGCTTTGTAAAAGAAAAATCTTATCTAACATATTTTCATGCTGGCAGTAGGCTAAAATAGGCAAGGAATCAAGTTTTGAAGCTTCATTACGGGCTCTCCGTGGCCCTGATGCTGATATGTCAGTTGAAGAAGCTGAAATTAAGGTATAGAGCCTTTGGTTTTTTGCATGACATCCTTTGGTTTATTTCTTCTTGTAATCTGACTATGTATTAATGCTCATTTGCGAAATCTATTTTACTTATTCTATTCCTGTTGCCATTTGTTTCCTCTGTTCAACAAATTTTCTGGATTTCTTGTGCACTTGGTTAATATTACAGTGGAAGAAATGATACCCTTGTGCTTCTATGCAATCCTGCAATTCTAGCGAAGCCTTTTTTGGTTGATGACATTTGGCTTGTCATTTTATGTCCATATTAATTAATAAGTTTAGCACTGCATGAATTTTGCTTCACAATAGGGGATTGGCAAATAGTCTATATAAAGAGGATATGCTTGCAACTAACACAAAGGTCTTGCTATATGACAGAGTGCAGTGGAGGCAAACAATCAGCAAAGCAAAATCAAAATCTATGACCTTATTGAGCGAAGATATGCACTCCCTCTGACTGTAAGTTTTGGGTTGTCCCATAGTAGTATAAAAGCAAAAGATTTAAGATTCTACATGTTCTTTTCTTGGTTTAACTACATAAGTAGATTTATAGATTTATAGTCTACTACTGTGAACAATGTGAACTTAATATTTTGGATTGATTTTAATTTTTGACCATTTCAAGGATATTTCTTTTGGCAGATTGGCATTGGTTTGCTTCTACTGCAGCAGTTGAGTGGAATTAATGCAATTATGTTCTATGGCACCAAATTTTCAAATCTGCTGGTGAGTGTTAATTGCTATTTAGCTAGCTAACTTTTTTATCATAGATCAAACAGTCAGATGACCTTCAATTTATCTTTTCTGGTCTGACTATTGATTTTAGGGCCTAATATTTGCAATTTGGACATCAGAAAAAATCTTAAAAGGGTTACCAATGCAAACTGAAGATCAATATAAAATATAGTATTTTGGAGAAAACACCAAGTTTTCTCATAAAACAGATAAACTTCTAAAGAGATTGAAAATTTCTTAACAATCTTACACAATTTCATGTTTGGAACTTTAAGGATAACATGTTCGCTGAGATTTCTACACGTCAAAACAGTTCTTTTAAATTATTGTTTCCATCTATGGAAGTTCAGATGGATTTTTCAAAATTAAGGTGTTTAATAGGGTTTGCAGCTTTGAGATTTGTATTTATACAGAGGAGAAAAGACTACGAACATAAATCCCATGTTCCGATGCGTAATGATTTCCACATTTGTCTTAAATCTCACAGGAGTTTCTTCAAGCAAAGTTGCAAATCTCGGACTTGGTGCTATTCAAGTGTTCCTGTTTACTGATTTGTTCCATACACGATTTCAAATATAATTTTTTCAGTTTCTTGTCAACACCTTTGTGGTAAGCCATTAGGTTTTAACTTGATGACTGTTATACAGGTTGTCATGACTACTTTCACTACATGGTTGATGGACAAAGCCGGAAGACGTCTCCTCCTCATGGTAAGTTATATCTGCTGCTGCCAAGGGTGTAATTTTTTGGCCACCATAACATTTTATGTATGAGTAACCTGAAGTCATTCATAGTAATTCACATGAGATTGTTTCAATTCTACAGATCTCATCTGGGGGAATGGCTATTTGCCTTTTTCTTGTTGGCCTTGCATTCTTCTTGGAGGTAATCTCTCTCCGGTATTTGTTATCCAGTATTATTCCTTACAATTTTTGCTTGTGGGAGACAAATTTAAAGGAATATTTTGAATATTGAGATCAAAGAGCAGAAGGGATGAAGCTTAAGCTTGAAATTTAATCATGCGAGTCTTGTGAGAGTACCATTGGGTATTGGAAGCTTAGAATGTTTTTTTCTTGTAAAACTGTACCTTGCAGGACCATGTTTCAGGAAACGAAATAGCCTACAGTATTTTGGCCTTAACTGGTGTATTGGTAAGACTGGTTTTAAGACAGTGTCATGTTTCCAATATGCAAATGACTTCAGAGGCATACTGGCATAGACTAAAAGGCCTTGTTTTGTTGCAGGTGTTCATAGTTGCCTTCTCTCTTGGTACAGGAGCCATTCCATGGATTATTATGTCAGAGGTACTTTTGCCTCCGTCAACTCAAGTGAAATGTGTTTGTGGAGATCTCAGGTTCTTAGATGTTACGAAATTCTCTAGGCACTAGGAATGTCTTTTACATGATGAGACTTGCAGCTAATTCTCTGCCTTCTACAATACAGATCCTTCCTGTCAATGTAAAGGATGTTGGCGGTAGTATTGCAACTTTGGTAAACTAGTTGTCAGGTTTTGCGGTGACCATGACAGTCAATTTACTTCTAGAGTGGATCACTTACAGTAAATTCATTGTTTTTGATGTTTCAGTTCAACTGCAGGCTTTTGGCTTTTTGCATCTCTGGGTGTTTTTGTAGGGTATCATGATGGACTAGTTGATTGGTCTTTCACACTGACATTGAAACTGACACTGACACATATGAAACAACTAATATTATGATTACATTCTATACTCCAGATTGATATTTGTGAGGATTGGTCAAAACTAACTAATTATGGTGAATAGCTCCAATTGTTTTCTGAAACCAGTCTAAAAGATCTTTGGTATTCGGTTGTAGGGACTTTTTGGATTTATGCTCTTGTTGCTGCTTTTACAGTAGTATTTGTTGCACTATGGGTGCCTGAAACTAAAGGGAGAACTCTCGAGGAAATCCAATCATCATTTCAATAAAGTTGACCTGGTTATAGTCTTTATATTCTATCAATGATCAGTGCTCAAATTACGACATTGAAATCATCTTGAGTCTTGACCTCTTTGTTAACAGAAAGTTGATGAGTGTTATTTAGCTATTTGTTTTAGGTGAACTTGCAGCTAAACAAGTGCCAAGGAAAAATAGCGTGATTGGGGAGGTGGTGATCAGCCAATCTTCTCTCCAGCCTATTATGTATTTTCAAAATTCTGAGAGCAAAATCTATGCATCCTCTGAATTATTATTCTATAAGAATCGCATGTGCGATTACAGAGTGCTGAAATATTTATGTTGTCAAGCGCTCCTTTTCATATAAAGCTGAGCTTCAGCTTCAAAGAATTTCAATCCAAAAAATTGAGCTTCATATTTTGTTTTGTCAATCCCATTGTGATAAGATTTAAGGGTTCTGTTTGGGCATTTTTTTACTTGAAGTTTTCTATTTGACAAGTACCAGAGGTTAATATGATGCTCTTGTATCTTTGTGCTTCATTTTTCTTACAAGTAGCAGATAGGTCTTGTATTAAAAAGAGGCAGTGGCAAAAGGTAAATAGCTAGGACAAAATACAGATAATAGGCCAAAGCCTTAAGTTCAAAATACAAAACTGATCCAGGTTCTGTTGATTTGCTGGGTTAAAAGTTTCAGATTGTGTAGTAAGTGATTATTCCCCTTGATCTACCCTAGTTTTAACCCTATTTGTATCTCATTTCTAATCTAAATAAGAGTTAAAGTATTCTGTTGTAATAAATCTTGATTGCTAGTTGGAAAAGATATATTGTAGCAAGGAACAAGACTATGTTGACTATTTTCCCATCTGAGTTCCCTCACTCCAACTATTGTAAATAGTAGTCTCCTGAAACATCTCATATGTCACAGAAAATTGTCTCAAATGACTCATATGGCAATAAGGAGCATGAACATATCATCACGTACTGCATGCAACCTTTGGAAGCATGAGTTGGAAACCTCCTAAAAATAGCACATGCTTGTGCTATCGCACTTGCAAATGAGGGGGGTATACTAATTATGTAAGGATTATGACCTACTTCCACATGGAATTGGTCTTATGGCATTTGTATTTTTTTTTAAACAGTTATAGCTGTGGATACAGCGACGGCAATTTTTTTAAAAATTTCACAGCCGTGGATACAGCGACGGCTCGGCGTGGATATAGCGATGGCTCGGCGTGGATACAGAGACGGATAGGCGTGGATACAGAGACGGTCAGGCATGGATATAGCGACGGCGTAGACATCTAACGAAATATAGAACATTGTCGCTCTTGCAATGCAAATTAGGGGTCGTCTCTATTGCGACGGAATTGTTTCCACGGGAAAAAAAAACACTTAGACGTGGCAATATCCATGCTTTTCCGTGGATATTGCCACGTTTTGCCGTGGAAAAATTGATCACTTGTACTAGTGACCCAGAATTGTTTTCTCATGGTGATCAGAAAGAGATTGTGAGCAGTAGAATGATTTCAGGAAACCATGTTGAGAATTGTCGACAAAGGTCTCCATTTGATGATACGTATCAAAACAATTATGAAGAACACTTTGCAGAACCATATGGTGAAGTTTGCTCTAAAGCTATTTCTTCAGAAGTAGAGGTGCCTCCCTTTATGGAAAAAGTCCAATTTTCAGCGGATGATTATAGTTCTAAAGATTGTTCTCTTAATAAAAAATAGTGTACATATATACAGATTGTTCTGTGCATTGTTGCGATTCTACACAGATTTCCATGTTTAGAATTTCAAAAACTAGCATGGTTACCTTGCTTGGTGCCTTGGTCTGGCAGTTTGGTTAAGAACCCATATTCATATCCACAAGTAGTTGGGCTTGAGTTCCAATACTTATGGTGTCTACTTTGTGACAACTTTGCATACATCTACTTGGGTGTAATTTCTCCCAATTGTAGTGAGTACCTTGGTGAATTCCCTGGTCTAGAATTTTGGTAATTAACCCATATTCAGATCTAAAGGTAGTTGCTCTTGAGTTCCATCTACCACAGTGCCTTTTCATCATGACAACACCACATACAAATTCCTGGATTGAATTTATACCAATGATGTGGGTACCTTGTTGAATTCCCTATTAAAATTCTAACAACCCCATAGCCACTATGCCTATGCATTTCCATAACTCGAAATGGAGTTCTATAGGTTGATATTCTGCCAATGACCCTTTGCATCACTACTTCTCCAAATGGAGTTTCTATGGTTGAATTTCTACCAATGACCCTGGAAAAGTGCCGAAAGGACCCATGTCCATAAGTATTCGCTCTTGAGTTAAATCCTGCACCTACTGTGCCAATGCATTGCTACAACTCCAAATTGAGTTCCACAGATTGAATTTCTACCAATGACATTGGTGCCATGCCAAATGCCCCGGTCTGGCATTTTGATAGGAAACCCATATCTACAGGTAGTTGGTTTTGAGTTCTTCCCTTGTACATTGACAAAGATTGCAATTTTAGATGTATTATGATTTTCACCATAACCTCATTGCTTGTGTCAATGGTTAAGAAGATATCTGAATCTATATCCATGTAAAATTAATATAGCTGAGATGGAGGCGAAGAATTACTGTTGATCTTAGCCCAAATTTGTAAGTTATTTTAGTTTGTAATTTGAGAAGCATTACAACTGGCCTAAAGAGGCATGGCGTCACAAGCAGCCTTCCTGTATAGGAACTGTCAAGGGGTGGACCACTAAATACATAATTCAAGTGCCCTTCAATTCAGCTAAAGCTGCCACAACAAGGGGGGATTGGCACTTCTATGAAATTTACCCTTATCCCAAACATTCTCCTACCCTAAAGTGATTTGAAATGTTAGGATATTAGACATTAGGAGATTAATTAAGATTGATTTGGTTTATTGTAACTTTAAGTCATGTGTTTTAGTGTCCACCTGGCCCCAATTGTTGTTGCATGCCTTGCTGCACATCCACAAGAACAAGCACAAGCACTACCTTGTCACTTGGAAGTGCATGAACCCTGGTGGGGGTTATATAGATACTTGCTTTCACGTGGGGGTTATATAGATACCTGCTTTCATTGACCTCACAAGCCATTGTTGACACATTAGTATTTTTATTTTCGAAAATTCATCTATAAGCATTTGCATGGACTTTGAAAGACAATTCCTACTCTTTATAATTAGGATGTTAGTATTAACAATGTCTTGTGCCAACCTTAAACATAATATTGTTTGATTTATTATCTTAGACAAATATTTGAGGTTTTCTCTATTTTTTACGAGGTTGTAGTGGTTTTCTTTTTCCCTGCAATTTTAGTTCTGTTCATATTATTTTATTTATTGCGTACTGGATTGAAATTGAACTCCTTTGGGAATATTTGCTTTGATTTGTTTGATATGATAATACCCCATGCATAAACCTTTTCATTTAATTTTGAAATTTGCATTTCCTAGATATCTGTTTTTCTTTGTGACCCAAATCCCACAGTTCATTGTTCAAATAAACTACGATAGCTTAAGCTTTGCTTATGAATCATGATGTCATTGTTTTCTTTTGGTATTACTCTAGAGAACATTCTCCATGCATTTTTGTATGTTAGAAATGACGAAACCCCATGTATAAACTTTTTCATTTTGGATAATTATGAATTTTACATATACTAGACATCTGTTTTTCTCTAAGTTACCGGATTCGGCCCTAGGCCTAACCGCATCTGAATCGGATTCTTCCGAATCGGATTCTTAGATTCTTCATCGGATTCTTCCACCTCATTTTGACACATCTAAAGTTGTTTACACAGTATAATGTAGGATAATTAGGGTTAGGGTTCCGAATCCCCGATTCCTAAATTTGGGATGAGTGTTGCACTCGTGTCAGATTCGTCAGTCGATTCTGATCGCACCCACGGTTTGTGTAACCTTGGTTTTTCTTTGTATCCCAAAATTTTTTAAGTCATTGTTGAAATAAACTAGGATAGATTAAGTTTTTCTTGCGATTGTGATATCTTCTTTTGGTTGACATTAAAAAGTATCTCAGATGAGGAATTAGGTTACATAAGATAGAAGCGTTTTTAAAGTATCAATAGGAAATCAACCTTGATCAGAGAGATTGTTCAGCAATAACAAGCAAACAATATGGAACCTATGTATCCCACCTATAAAAGTTCCTTGTTCAAATAAATAGGATACTAAGCTTTGTTTTTTATTTCGTTGCCTTCTGGTGCATATTCTATGACATTCCAGATGATGAATATAGGTTACATGATACAAAACTGTAAAAATTTTCAATGGAAAGGAATCTTTCTTGAAGAGGTTGTTTATCAATACCAAGCAAACATGATGGAAAACCATAGAATGTCATTAATGACAAATGTGTTCAATAAATGTGTGAATTATTTCAATGTTATACAAAATTACAAATGTCAAATGATGTTTATAAGCATAATTCCATATTTTGTGATGTGGAAGCAGCACTAGTTTTCTTGTTAAAAGTTTGGAATGATGAATAACTTGTAATTAGTTAGGAATTTGTAATGTTGGTTAACTTGGGGAGACTTTACAATATTGATTATGCCATGGTATAGGTTTTGACTCCTAGCTATGTTCATGGCTTATTGGAAATTAAATATGAAATTGGAAAGGACAAATTTTCAGACATCAGCCTTGGCTACTTTGTATATTTGTACACTAGTTTTGTGATGTAATATTTAATGTATTATTGCCCCAGTTATCTCTTTTAGTTCATTTTGAAACATTCGACATAATAGTCTTATTAATATATTTATATTAATTTAGATATTTTTCTTTATTGGGCTAAATTGTTTTAAAAAATATTTCACATTTAGCTTTTATGATTTTTTATTTTCTATGTCCTATTTTTATAGCAGCAAAACTCAAAAGTTCTATGATGTTACAAATCCTTCTCAGCAACACTGGGGACTTTGTTTACCTCCACCAGTGGCAGAGGTTTCCTTGCTTGGATCAGCTTCTTCAAGTAAATTGAGCAAATCACTGGCTCCTGTAAGTGACTTTAGGATTTTAGTATATTGTACTTCCATCCAATTATCTTTAGCATTTATTATTGATATCTGTGCAGACATATTTTTCTATGCTTCCATATTAGAATATTTAATAGCTTCTTATTCAATCCTAAATAATCATTAGTATAGAAGCTAATGTGTATTTTCTTTAGACAGCTTATGTTTTACTTCAGTGATTGTCTTCTAGATTCTTTATACATGGCTTCATTTTCATTTCCTAATAATATATACCTGTTCATATTTCCATGTGAAACTAGAACACAGGAGGTAATGCTGAGACTTCCCTTGCCAGTGGATCTGCTGGAAGATTAGTTGTATTGCCAGCTAGTGCATCTTGGTATGAAATCTATTTCTTATCATGGAATAATTGTTTAGTTTTCCAACACCCCCCTAGATTGGTGCAGAGTAACATTACACATTAATTTTAGTGAACATAAGCTTCCATATGATTTAGGAGTTTGTGGTGGAAAATTACATATCTTACTGAATATTGAGACATTAATGGTTGTTGTAGGGGCTCCCATGCTGCACAAGAAAAATCATTTAGTATGAGGATCCCAGCTGTTTAGGGCTCCTCTAATCCTAAAACAAGTTCATTTCATTCACTTTCAGTGTCTCCAACATTAAATCTCCCTACTTTAGTGGTGGAAGTTGTGACATCAGGGTTGAGTTCTAATCATAGCAAGCTGTTGGTCAATTAGGGTGGGAAGTCATCAATGTTTATATCTAAAAAACATATTGATGCCAAACCTAATGCAATGAGTGGAATAGATATAAAATTAAATTCATGTGTAAATACCACTGGGGAATCTTTCCATGGAAAGAATGCTAGTTTAGTTGATCCTACTATGAAATGTAGGAGTCATGAAGGTTTTAAAATTCTATTGAAGAATTCGTCCTCTGACACACACAAGGGTTCATCTGAGCTGGGCAGTGGGCACATTGAAATAGAAAGAAGTGAAAGAACATATGCAGCTTCAGTGTCATCTGGTATTGTCTGTGTTGGACTTTCTAAAGATAGCTTTCCAATCTTTGTCCCTCAAAGCAACTCTGTTGTTCAAAGCAACAATGAAGTGAATGTTGTTTCTCTAAATAAATGTAGTAGAATGATTTCAGGAAACCATGTTGAGAATTGTCTACAAAGGTCTCCATTTGATGATAGGTATCAAAACAATTATGAAGAACACTTTGCAAAACCATATGGTGAAGGTTGCTCTAAAGCTATTTCTTTAGAAGCAGAGGTGCCTCCCTTTATGGAAAAAGTCCAATTTTCAGTGGATGATTATAGTTCTAAATATTGTTCTCTTCATCAAAAGTATGTAAATACTTGCACCCTTAATGGTGATAGTGACAGCTTTGGAGTTACTGATCATAAAGTAGAGGAAAGATTAGTTTCAACTGTTGAAAAGACTAGTGCAGGTTCTATCCAAAATTGTGAAAATGAACCTATGTTAAAGGAAAGATCATTTTCAGAAGATGGAAAAAATAGTACAAGCTCTATCCAAAATTTTGAAAATGAGTCTATGTTAGATGCAACCGATAGAAGTACAAGTACTGGTTTTCAAATTCCCGAGAAAGTAGAAATTGCTAGAGATTCTAATGCCAGTTCTGGAAAGCTAGAATGCTTGGAGAATTTGGTGTGTAATATCCTTCCAGAAGTTTATATGAATGGCTCAGATGTTGGAGAAAACAGTATAATTTCAAACATATTGTCTTTGAATTTTGATTCAGATGATAGTGTATTAAATAGTCCTCACAATTTAGCAAATTTGCTCCTTGTTGAGACTGGTAAATGTAATGGGATGTCAAAGGAAATATCAAGTTCATGGAAGTCTCATAATAGCAAGAAGTCAATATTTTTATTTGCAAGGTCAGAAGGTTCTATAGAAAGATCAAGCCATTATTCCACTCCCAATTTGGCATCGTCTAGGCAATTGCAGAGGGAGTGGGAAAATGGACAAGATGTTTTGGAAAGAACAAATGGACATGAACTATTGAATATTAATGGACTATCTAATAATGCTTCTAGCCCAAAGGTGCAAGGATTTTAGAGTACTTTAGAGGGAAGCACATTTTTGGTTCCTTCAGAGGCTAAGGGTGAGTTTTATCTTCTTTTGTTGTTGGATATTAGTAATTTTCTTTTAATAATTGTGTTTTACCTCTTGCTAATATGGCATTTACATCTTTTGTTTCCTTTTATCCAGCCATTTAAACCTTTGTATTTTTCCAAGTTTGTTATCTATGGATATAGACTTATTTTTATGGATCTAAATACAAGAGATAACCATTTTCAGATGAGCCTATCTTTTAAGGTCTAACACTGCACAGGGGATGTCCCTAAGTTGCACCGGGACATTACCACTATTGTGTAGGATTGTCAAATATCCCTTGGCCATCTTGGGGACTTCTTAGCATCACTTTCCAAAATCGGTGCCTAAGAGAAAAGAAATGTAAGGCCTTAGCGCTACACTCACTCACCAACACATTACCCCTTACTAAGAGACTATTCAATCTCTAATTCAGCCAAGATTTAGATTTTTTTTTCTTTAAATTAGCTAGGTTAGACCTCTCTTACTCTTATCGTCTGCTCTGATCTACCTCTATCCTCCCGCAGAAACACACCCTATGTTATAATGTTGTACTAATGGTAGGTTTTGAACAATTCTTCATGAACCTTGAACTTTGTACTTGTAAATATAACTCCACACCAAAATATGAGACCCAGGTCTTCGTGAGGCTCTTATATTACATTGAAGAAGCAACGCATCCCACATGGGGAGTCAGAGTGGAAGGTGTAAAAATGTCGTAGGGCCTGAAGGGAATTGGAACTTAAAAATAATTCATAATCATATAATCAGGGCAGGGCACTTTCACATTCCCCTCAAGCAGGATGGAGATAGGCTTTATTACCCTTACGAAGAAATAGTTTCTTGTAGGCAGTTCAAATGGGGAATATGAACCTCATCATGATTTTCTCTATCCTCTGCTTCATCATAAATGTGCATTTCATGGTCAAGTAAATGCCTTCATTTTGAAAGTCATAAATCTTGATAAGAATATGCCTTTATGCAACTATGCATTATAAGAACACTATAGAATACCAGTCTCTCCCACCTTTTCGATAGGTTTAGTCAATATCCAAAGCTTACTAGAATCTAAATTTTAGTGTAGTCTTATTTTAGGTGACCATACATTCTAAGGAAAGTTCAGTTCTTATCAATGGTTATTTCTCTCTGTGAACTGTTGTCCAATCATCATGGAAGATGTTTCAAATCCTGTACATCTCAACACAGAGCTGATATATATTTTGTTATACCTAATAGTTTGCAAGTTTTTCAAGTTTAATTCATTCTTAACCAGTCATCCTACCTTTCAAATAACTGGTATCATCACCTAGAATCCAAATATACAACCCTTTAAAGGTTTCTCTAAAGACGCAATGTTGTAGGAGCAGGGTATTTCTCTTTATATTTGCAACATGACTCTTTAATTATTGAATCCACTATTAGGTAAGCTTATAGCCAAGGAATAATGATTCACAAAGCATAAATCCTCCATACAAAATGGTACCTTTGAAACAGTAAATGATTCAATGCTAAATACTTGCAATACTTGCAATTCCCCAAGTCAAAATACTTGCATTTCTTTGAATTCTAGGTCTAGAGATCATTTTTGCAAGACATTACGGTGCATAGGGAGTCAAGTCTCTAATTTTGCAAATGATAATCGTCGAGTCTCCATTAGCAATAAATTTCTGAATTTGCCTGGCTCTTAGAATGTTTATCACTTGATTTAAAGCTAAAATAGGCTTCACAATAAGAGAAGAAACCTTTTGTAGTTTGATCACAACCATAGACCTGCTTATTATGGAACCTTCTCAAAGAAAAGGTGAATTTACTTTGCATAATTTTAAGTTTATTAATTATCAAAACAACAGGTTGTGTTTTAATTTTGATAGTCCATGATGAGGAACATCTGAAACACCTTGAAGCTCATGGATTCTTAATATTGCAGTAGACAAGAGGGAAATTTTTGTTTCTGACTCTTTGTTTTTGATGCAGTGATGGCATTGGGCTTTGAAATCCTTTCAGGAAGGACTCTTCTTTGGACTATGAGAATGATAGTGATGAAGAATGGGAATAGGTACTCATCACTAAATCTCTTTGGTAAGAGTATTTGTAGTATTTTTATTAGCTTTAGTTACAGGGAAAATTGTACATAGCTCTCAAGAATTAGTTTATCATAAATACTAGTTATTGGTAAGTTGTAATAGTAATAATTATGTAGTTTGTAGATTGATATCTATCATAAATTTGTTTGAATATCATCATTGTCAAGAAATAAAAACTTCTTAAAGGGTGCTAGCTCAATGTTAGAGAGCCTACCTAATTATAGGCAGGAGGTTGGTGGTTCGATTCCTCCGTGCCCTATCGTAAATTTGTGACTACAAAAACGACTAAATTCACATATATACGACTATTAGTAGCTAATTTTTTGTATCTTAGTCGTATTTATATTAGTCATTAATATGTTAACATCTAGTAGTTTATTTAGTCATATATTTGGTCATTAATGGTTACAATCAGTGACTAAATCAGTGACTAAATCAATGACTAACTCGGTGACTAAATCGATGACTAAATCCGTGACTAAATCATTGACTATCAATGACTAAAGCATTGTCTATCAATGACTAAATCATTGTCTATCAATGACTAAATCAATGACTACTAAGTCAAGCTATTAATGACTAGTGAAATACGACTAGCTATAAGATAGTGGAAATTTGCTACTATTAGTCACCGACTCAAAAAATAGTCGTTTATAGCCTGATTTTAGTCATTAATTTCTCATTTTCTACTAGTGCTATACTAGCATCTTAACATGCTAGGAAAGTACTTTTCTCGATGTAATTTAAAATAAACACGTACAGGATCTTACACTTACCTGCTAAACCTATAAGAACCAGCAGTCCATTTGAGTTAGCAGAACGCTAAGTAAGCCCCAATCTCAAACACGATTTATTACCTACTTGACAAAAGTAAATCATCAGTATATCTAGCAACAACTAAATTCAAGTCCTTTTTCTAACTCTGATGAAATTAAAGTTGTTAAGTCATTAATAGTACTAACATAGGTGTTTAAGATTACATCCTTAGTTTACAGATTCTTTTATTCGAAACAAACCCTTGACCTTTTATAAACTCTTTCATTTTCCGCTAACTGTTAGCAGTTACTTAGCTGCGAATTTAGACATTTTATGTCACTTTAAAAAAAATTAATTTTTACAAAATTTTGGGATATTACATGTGGTATCCGAGCACAAGGTTCAAACACTAGGCCTTAATGAAGCTCAACTTGCTTATATGGAACAATAAATTTAAATAATTATGCTTATGTTGTTTTATTTGAATGATACACACAGAGAAATTTGTTTCTGAGTTCATGACAGGTATGGAAAGATTGGAAGAATATGCAGATGAGGAATCTCCTTACAATGAACGAGATAATCTACAAAAAGAACCTATACAAGAAGATATAACCAATAATTCTTCCAAACTACTACAAACAATTAAAGAATTAAAATCAGAGATGAAATCAGTTAAGAAAGAAAATGAGAGGATTCTGAGAGCTCAAGAGGAGCTAAATCAGATCTTAATAGAAATATTTCATACTGAGGGAAAGGGTAAAAGAACTGATTCTAAAGATATAGGTTATCATCATAAGTATAAAAAGACTAAACAAGTTAAAGATGAAAGTAGCTCATCTTCCGAAGTATATGGTGATAAACACAACTCTCATTATACTAGTGACAGTAGTGAGGATAACCACCATACTAGGAAAAGAAAATATAAACCTTATGAAGAAATCTCTGGGGAGTTCAAGAAGATCAAGCCACCATCTTTTAATGGAGAAACTGAAAAGGGGGAGGAAGCGAAATCCTGGCTATCCGGGATGAAGAAGTACTTCCAGATTTATAACTATTCTAATCAATTGAAGGCCATGATGGTTGTTTATAATCTTACAGGGAAAGCTGATACATGGTGGCAGGACTTAAAAAAAGTGAAAGGTATAAGAGAGAAAAATATAAATTGGAGCACATTCAAGAAATACTTCAAAAATAAATTTTTATCTGAATAGTACTATGAGGAAAGGGCTAAGGAATTCTACGAGTTAAAACTGGGTACAATGAATATGAAAGAACTGAATAGTAAATTTCTAAGTTTGCTCAGGTATGTGCCATACATTGTGGACGAGAAACCTAAGTTACAACGGTTTCACAGTTGTTTACCTTATCATATGAAGGACAGGATTGAGTATGACAATCCGAAAACTCTAGAAGAAGCCATGAGAAAAGCGAATTTCTATTATGAATAGAATCGTAAAAAGGAGAGTATGGCCAACTGGAAGGCCAAAAGGAATAATAACTTTGATCAAAAGAAGAAAGAGTTTGTACTTAATCAAAATTCTAAAATTAATAACACCAGAAATTTTACTAATAAGAATTTCCATGGGAATAAAAGTAATTCACAGACCAATCAGAATAATCAAAAGAATAAAGAGTCTGCTAACAATCACAGTAACTACACAAAGAACTTTGAATAGAAAAAACCCATAAAGTGTTGGGAATGCAATGGTCCGCATTATGCATCAGTAAGTCCCAATCAGAAGAAGACTGTCAGCAACATCCACACAATACAGGAGGAAATGACTGTTGGTGATCTAGCGAGGACAATGCCTAGGATCAATGCAGCATTAGAGAATCAGCAAGCAGACTATCAAACTTCCATGGTGGAAGTGGAAGGTAAGATAAATCAAATACCCATATCTATTTTAATTGATCCAGGAGCTAGTTTAGGCTATATTTCTTCTAACTTGGTAGAAAAGTGTAAAATTCCAGTTGAAAAGTTTGCAAGTTCTTGGTTAGTTCAGTTAGCTACTGGTTCAAAGAGAAAGGTATTTAGCTTTGTAAAGAATTGTGCATTAACTATGGATCAGTTTGAAACTTTTGTTAAGCTCAATGTACTACCTTTAGGTTCATATGATATATTAATTGATATGGACTGGTTAGAGTAGCATAGGGTGGTCTTGAATTGCTTTGATAAAACCTTTACTTGCATAAATAACGATGGAAAATTAATAAGTGTAAAGGGAATCCCTAGGAAAATAGTCGTAAGGCAGATCTCTGCTCTGTAGCTTAAGAGAGCTGTTAGGAAAGGTTGTAAGGCTTATGCAGTAATAATAACCAATGAAGAAAACCTGAACAAATTAGATAAATTAAAATTGGAGGATATACCAGTTCTAAAGGAATATTCAGATGTATTTCCGGAAGAAATTCTGGGACTGCCTCTAAAACGGGAATTAGATTTTACCATTGAGCTGGTACCTGGTGCAGTGCCCAGCTCAAAATCCCCTTATCGGATGAATATACTTGAACTAAATGAACTTAAGTCACAGTTAAAAGAACTTATTGATAAGAATTACATTAGACCCAGTGTGTCTCCCTGGGGGGCACCGGTCATATTTGTTAAGAAAAAGGATGGAACTCTACGACTATGCATAGATTATCGCCAATTAAATAAGATGACTATTAAGAACACATACCCTTTACCTTGCATAGATAATCTGTTTGATCAACTACGTGGAGCCACGGTGTTTTCAAAGATTGACTTACGGTCTGGATATCACCAAGTCAGAATTAAAGACGAAGACATCTTTAAAACAACTTTTAGAACTCGCTATGGACATTACGAGTTTGTCGTTATGCCTTTCGGGCTTACTAACGCTACAGTTGTTTTTATGTGTCTAACAAATAATGTAATGCACAAATATCTAGATAAATTTGTGGTCATATTTATCGATGACGTATTAATTTATTCAAAATCTAAAGAATAACATAAAGAACACTTAAAAATTGTCTTGCAAAAGTTACGAGAGCATCAAATTTTTACGAAATTTAGTAAATGCGACTTCTTTAAAGATAAAATCCAGTACTTAGGTCATGTGGTGACTAAAGAAAGAAATTTCGGTGGATCGCGAAAAGATAAAGGCAATAGAAGATTGTCCAGTCCCAAAAGATGTAACTGACATCCGATCATTCATGGGGATTACCGGTTATTACCGGAGGTTCATCGAAGGGTTTTCGATAAATGCAAATCTGATAACCTCTTTGCAGAAAAAGGGGAAGAAATTTGATTGGAATTAGACGTGCAAAGATAGTTTTAAAAATTTAAAAACCTTATTAACCAGCGCACCAATTTTAAGAATTGTTGACCCTAATAAATATTTTATAGTATGTACTAACGCCTGCAATGACGGTTTAGGTGGAGTATTGACTTAGGAAGGACATGTCATTGCTTATGACTCTAGGAAATTGAAGATTCATGAAAAAAATTATGCAACCTATGACTTAGAATTAGCTGATGTCATACAGGCTTTAAAGATGTGGCGTCATCATTTAATTGGAAGGAAGTTTATTTTAATGATGGATAATAAAGGATTGAAATATCTGTTAGATCAACCTAACTTGAATGCTAGGCAAGCTAGGTGGCTAGCTTTTTTAAGTGAATATGATTTTTAAATTCAACACATCAAAGGAAAGGAGAATAAATTTGTTGATGCATTAAGTAGAAATGCAAAGCTGAATTTTGCAGTAGCTATCAGCACTTATACAACATATTTGGAAGAACAGCTTAAAGCGGGAATAAAACAAGATGAAAATTACCTAAAGTTACAAGCAAAAGCAAAAGAAAATTTAACAGAAAGTCTAAGTATGGGGTACAACTTGAATGAAAAAGGATTATTATTGTATAAAGACAGATTATATGTACCTAATGTACCTAAGATTAAGTTATTAATTTTAGACGAAATTCATAAAACTCCTTATTCAGGACATCCAGGTTATCAGAAAACTATAACCATGCTAAGAAAAGATTATTTCTGGCCAAACATGAAGACTGAACTGGTGGAATATATTGTTAGATTCTTTGAATGTCAGCAAGTAAAAACTGAACATCAGCATCCAGCTGGGCTACTTCAGCCTTTGCCTATCCCTAGCTGGAAATGGGAGATAATTAGCCTTGATTTTGTTACTGGACTGCCTAAAAATCAGAACTTAAATGACTCCATAATGGTAGTGGTTGACAAATTGAGTAAAGCAACCCATTTTATACCTGTAAAAACTACTTATAAAACTGCAAATATTGATGATATTTTCTTAAAACAAATTTTTCGGTTGCATGGAATACTAAAGGTCATAATTTCAGACCGAGACCCTAAATTTATAGGTAATTTTTGGAGATCCTTGTTTAAAGGATTAAATACCACTGAAGACTCTACAATAATTAAAACCACTGAAGACTCTACAGTAATATACTACTTAAAATTTGAAATATAAATATTTCCTTTTTACTAGTATGCAGCATGAAAACCCTAATTATTTCTTAATTGAGAATTAAAACAATCTGTAAAAATCATTAAAGAATTATTAAATAAACAGAGCTAGTATAAAACTAATATCTGTAGGTAATACTTTTATCTATTATCTACTATGAAACAAAGCTGAGAGTTCTTTAAGTACAAATAAGGCTATTATTAAACTGTAGGGTTTATGCAATAATTAACCCTTTAAAAGCCAAAACCAAAATAAATATCATCCTCAAAAACACATTAATATTCCCATTAACTGTGTATTGAAAATCATCATAAATACAGGGTAATAATGAAAATAATACATATACAAATTATTGATAAAAATAATCCAATATTAATTAAACCATTCACAAATACAGAATCCTTTATTTATGATTGGCTTATAGCCTTTATAGTCAAAGGGTCGAATCTTAGGCCTACTAATAAAACCAAAATGCACAACATATTTTTATATTGAACAATATCAAAATATTTGCTGACAGGAGAACAAAATCTTGTTCACATTCAACCCTGACTATTTCACAGTCTTCCATTACTAAAATTTACTGTAAAAACTGAGGTAACTAGACAGAGGTCAAAAAGCCTCTCTGAGTTCAGAGCTGGGCTCTTTTTAAAATAAAAACACTTGGTTCATTTGATGTTGGAGGAACTTCATCCAACACTGGGTTGAATAGATTTATGATTGGAGAAAAATTTTGCTTCCAGCCACATACTTTGTTATATCTTTATGATTCTCTCATTCATGGATGTATGGGTGAGACTTCTTTGAGTCATTTGAAGTCTCCTTGTTTCTCTTGCTCATTATTTGTTTCATATTTTAGTGGAGATCATTCATTCACTTCTTAGATGAAAGAATACATGGATGAATATTTTGATGCATATCACATCCTTTTGGAGCATAATTATAGGACATGGGATCCTCACCTATGTCATTGGAGTAGATTTGATTGGTCACTTGAAGCTTGTATGCACTTAGAAAATGGTGGTCTACTTACTTGGAGGTATAAGCACTTGCATGACTTTTTGATGAGGCACCTCCTTGATGTACTTTTTTATTATGTTGTTATGTATTTTGATGATATATATTATGTACTCATGATGTTTGGAAGAATGCAAACAAGAAAATGGGATACTATAATTCTCTTTACAAATGGTATGGGTTGGAGAGCACTCTTAATTGTTGGAGTGCAATACAAGCAACGCCTAGAGATTGTGTTGAAAACTTTGCAAGAACAGTCTTTGTATGCTAAGATGTATAAATGTGAATTTGGGATGAAAGAACTATTATATCTTGGGCACATTATTGGGAAAGATGGATTTAAAGTGCACATGGAAAAGATCCGGGCTATATTAGAATGGTCATCACCAAAAAACATCGCAAAAGTAAGAGGTTTCATTGGAATATGTACACACTACAGGAAGTTTGTGAAGGGGTTCTCCAAGTTCACTTCTCCACTCACTGATTTGACTAAGAAGAATGCTTTCAAGTGGAATTAAGAGGTTGAAAAGGCCTTCCAAAAAATGAAAGAGGTAATGAGTAGTTGTCCCATACTTGCATTACCTGATTTTTCTAAGCCTTTTGTTGTTGAATGTGATGCCTCAGGTGGAGGAGTAGGGGTTGTCCTAAAGAAAGGCCAACACCCTATAGCCTCATGAAAAGATTTACTCCATATATGACAAAGAGATGTTTTCCATCACTCATGCCTTGGACAAATTCTGACAATACTTGGTAGGCAACAAGTCTGTGGTGAAAACGGACCACAATAGTCTAAGACACTTTCTTACCCAAAAGGATCTAAATGAAAGGAAACAAAAGTGGTTAAGAAATATACAAGCTTATGATTTTGATATTGAATATGTGAAAGGAAAGAATAACATTGTAGTAGATGCATTATCTCAAAGACCTCGTTTTCTCTCATGGACATTACTAAAAATTGGAAAGACATGCTACTAGTTCAATATGCCAAAGATAAGTTTGTTTGTGATGTATTAGATGGACTCATGGGAGATGATAACTACAGAATTTTAAATGGGATGATATACTATAAGGGAAGAATTTATTTGGTTCAATATTCAGAGCTTAAGCACAAAGTTTTGTAGGAAGCGCATGATTCCCCACTAGCAAGCCCTCCTAGGATATTCAAAACCTATAGGAAACTAAGGAAAAGGTTCTATTGGAAGGGGATGAAGGAAGATGTTAAGAAGTATGTGAATGAATGTAAGGTATGTCAGAAAAACAAATCAGAACTCACTTACCTAGCTGGTTTATTACAACCATTTCCCATTCCAGAGCAAAAATGGGACAGTATATCGATGTATTTCATCACCGGTTTGCCCAAATATTTGGGCAAGGATTGCATATATGTGGTAGTGGATAGTGTTATAGCGGATTTCACCACTCTAGGTGAATCACACTTTGTATGGCCTTCCCCTATCCCGCTGCAGACTCTTTAGACCCCATGGACCATATTTTATCCTTTGATGTTACCTTGATCATCCCTAAAAACTATATAAAAGATGATATACGTGGCTTTTTTTCCGATAACCGCGTAAATACGTGGGTTTGACTCCTATAACCGCGTACATCAAGATGTGTGCATAAGTCCAAATCCTTTTGGAGTTTTCCTTGACTTGGATCCGACTCATTTGACTCCTGGCCTTCCATATGCCTTGAGATCGCTCAGATTCGACCCTTCATTATCCCTTGTGAAGCTATATAAGGAACCCCTTGGTACATTGAAGGAATATATATAGAGAGATTGAAAGCAACGAAACTATAGTCCATTGTTGCCAGAACTATACTTGAGTATGCATCCCTTTGTCCCTTTGGAGCACTTTTGTGTTCTTCCCAAGCTTGCCTTTGCTAGTGATCTTGCTATCGAGAGATGGAGGATTGAGGTGGTGGAGGCCCAAGTGGGGGATTCAGTTTCTCTGATTCACAGACGTGCCATCAGAGGTTGTATCTATCTTGTAATCTCTGATTTATATTAATAAGAACTATCTTTCCTTGTCCAATGATGTGTATTTGATTGAATATTGTATCCATTGGAATATGTCAAATGCTTTTACATTATTGATTATATATGCTAGAATAGATCTAACACCATGATATATAGTATGCTTGTATTGTTCACTTGTTGTTGAGGAAATATTATATCAATTCAAGATGAAGGTTGGAAAGCTCAACGGGGATCTACTTCAACCGTCCGGAATAAGGTACGAGGTTTGATCCTTTAGTGTTAGACATTTTATTTCTATTGCATATTGGGAAAGATTGATTTCTGGAGTCAAAACTGTCTGTTCTAGTACCCCAAGCCATAGGAATTTCTCTCCGTAACAGAATTGGCGACTCCGCTGGGGATGTCCCTTGTTTTTATTTGGGTTTTACGGGCACAATGGGCTTGATATTATTGACTTGCTCTTTGTTTCTCCTTGTTTCTGTGTTGCATTTTATAGTATGTTCATCCATTGACACTCCCCTTTATTGGTTTGACCCTTGGCCTGCTTTTTACCACTGCCTTCTCTGTATACGCGGGTTTTTGGACAAAAGTCGCGTACATACACGGATTTTTGGCCAAAAGTCGCGTATACACGCAGGTTTTTGGCCAAAATCCACGTATACACTCAGATTTTTGGCTAAAAGTCGCGTACATACGTAGTTGTTCTTTATACAGTCACGTACATCCTCCCTTTTGGTGAGTTTGATGTTGTGGGAAGTTGCTGGGTGGGTTGTGAGTGTGGTTGAGTCTTCCTTGGGTTTGATGTTGTCTGTTGGATGCTTCTTTTGTGACCAGAGACCGCTCTTTCATTGATTTTTATTTGAAATTAGTTTTAATCATTTATCCTTTTTCTTTTGCCATTAGTGCATTACTCTTTTTTGTCTTGGTGTCTTGCTGGGCTTGTCTTTTATACTTGCTGCAGAGACTGAGAGTTTTAGATGACTTTTATTGCATTTTTCATTCTTTTATATTGAAAAATACAAAGTAGTTGCACTCTTAGTTGCATCTTAGATATGGATTTGAGGAGGTACTTGTGTTGGATTGCTTGGATGAGAGTTGTGTTTAGGCTCTCATATAGGAAGGATTGTATTGGCATTCGAAAGGAATGATTTTTTATGCATCTCATGTAGTGGCATACCCTATTTTTCATTTGACAAAGATTGCACTTATCATTGTTTGTTATGGTGTGCATATTTACTTTACTGCTGAGTCATAACTTCACTAGTTGCACAGCCATTTCCCTTTGAGTACTTACAGCCAACTAAAATCAATGCTAATTAAAATGAATTACACTCTTTTCTTTTCTAGGGTGCACCAACAAGCTTAGGTTTTAGGATCTTGGAATAGTTCATTGTAAGTCAATTCTCCAAGATCACTAAACAACAACATCTAGGTGTCTGTCCAGGGAGTGTGTGAAATCCTTGGTATAACCATCGTTCTCAGGATCCTCCTCTCAAACAGGAGTTAAGCACGAGGCAGTGTGAGTGGTTATTGATTGGGATGATCCCTAGTCATAACTGAGTAGCACCGGAGATATTTCCAAGATTGTATTCGTATCTGGGGGCTCTTTTGAGAGTTTCAGGCTTTGTTACCCTGCCCATACGGTCAATCCCGACTGCGACTGTCCGCCTGAGCTTTGATTATATTGAGGTGACCTTAGTGACCTTACCTAGGATATCGAGGGGGTACTTGTAGAGGTTATTCTGCAGGTGTCCCGGCCAGGTAGAGGTCGGACAGCACAGTCGCTATATGCGTTGAAACTGAGGGCCGCTATAATTGGTTACATACCTCCGCTTGTAGTGTATGGGAGTTTCGGGCCTCTCCTAGGTGAGACATACCTACTGCATTCGGGAGCTCACATATCCTCGCCTTGGTTTGCTTGTATTTTGGCTGTAGATTTTCTTAGGAGTGTGCTCTTTGTGCGTTAGTTGGCCTTTGGGATCGTGGTTACTTGAGTATATTTATGCTCTCTTGAGTTTGGGTCCTTTTATTTTCAGCATGCCTGGTATCCTATCACCCGTCTTGGTCCTAGTATAGACCCTGGTGTCATGACTTGGGGGCATCATAGCCCCTTACCGTGCTCATAGATTTGGAAATGGTCATATTCCATCCTCTACTCCATTTGTGGAGGATTTTTATTCCCTTCGCTCGGTCTTTACACTGGTGGTCACCCTCATGGGGTGGTAGTGGATGTGTGAACGTTGGGTCTACACCTTATCTTCCTTTTTATGTCCCATTGTTCACTGCATTGTTTCCTTTGGGTGTTGTTGTCATGATCATTCCTCCCTATTTCTTATAGTTTGGATTCTTTATTGACTATTTTGGTTTGTTTTGGATTAATATGGTTGTCATGTAGGGTCCACATTTTGTACACTCTCTCTGAGGTTTCGACCCGTTCATGCCTGTCATAGCTATTATGTCTGAACTGGAATATAGGTTAGGATATCACATCCGCTTGCACTTATGCATCGCCTTATGATCGTTCCATCTTAACCTTAGGTACAAACCCATTCCATGGTATCACAGAACCTTCATGCTTCTGTTAGAAGTGGTACTATGTGAATGGTAGAGCTTTCCTATACATGGGTGTCCTAGTTAGCTCCCCTTTGCATTTGGTACCCATGCTGTGAGTCCTCTCTTAGGTCCGGGAGTCCGTTGTATAGTATTGCCATGACATTTAGCAAGAGCCTCATACTCCTCTTGATCTTATGCTGGCCCGTTTCCCTCCGGACTCCCCTTATGTCAAGTTGTGAATGCATTATCATGAGCTTTGCCTGCCTTATTGACCTTCATGCCGGCTCCCCTAACATTGTGTTTCAGCCATATAGCCCGAGCTTGTCTCATGTCTAGCCATGCAGAACCATTTTTATATCCTTCGCAGCTTGATTCCCTTTTTACCGGGAGGGGATTTTACCCCGAGTGTCGATATCCTACACATGTATCCTTGCATTGAGCATAGGTATGTTCCACTGGTTGGAACTAGTGTGTTTTCCCTCATGACACTCGTCTCCTCCTAGTTTGTAACTATAAAGCTAGTTTATTCTTTTTTCAAGCTTTTCAAATAACTAAAAAAGTCCAAAAAAATCAAAAAACCAAAAATCCGGACAAGGAAAGATGTTATCTTTTGGCAGTTGTTGAGTCATGTCGCCTTCGAACAGAGCACTGTATATCACATCCATTGGTTGGGTTATAGTTTGACTTAGGAGCTGTACTCGTTTATCTGAGTTTATCTCCACCGACTGGTTAAGCTTCCATTCCCTATGGAGCCTCTGTTGATGCCTCCTATGTCACAGAGATGTCCCAGTTTGTATATCGAGTCTATGCTTCCTTCATTCAGTCACCATACACCGTTATGCTGTTGTTCGAAGGAAGTTGAAACTTGTGTCAGCCATTCCTTAGTTATCTTGATTTTGCATGTCGGCCATTCCCGGTACAGTTACTGGTTCATGCACTTTATGATCGAGTCCTTCCACATTAGACAGCTTTGCTGAGTACCTCGTGTTGGATGATGGGGGATGCCTTAATGCCCTCCTTCCAGCGGATTTCATCCCATCGACTTCAGATCATTTATTCTAGGATTGGATTCTAGAGTCCTTTTGAGTGCCTTGAGACTTACAGTCATCAGTGGCAGGTTCTCTCGCCATCGACAGTTTCTTGGGAATACATCAATGTCCCCTGATCGATGGATTCTCTCAAGTGTTCGACCTCAACACATCTATTCACACTTGTTAGTTTGCACTCTAGTACCTTGATTCCCATTATCATTATCGGTGGGTAATCTCGCGTTTGTTAACGGTATACGTCAATGAGCGGTAATCAGACGATGGACTACTATGTTCGACCTCAACACCTCTATTCGCATAGTAGGACATGTACTCGTAGCGGTTTGTGTAGAAGACCTTCCAGACTGGTGGCATCTCTTATATGCTACCTCCTTGATCGTGCCAGTGTTCATGAGATTTCAGCTCTCGTGACTTGATTCTAGTGTATGTCAAACATTTACAGCCACTATGGAGATCTTGATCTATTGTATATCTTCATCCATTTTGGAGATCATGGTCCTTTGTATATATTCATCATGGAGATTCTGATCTATGTATATTGTACGTGGCGATGACCACATATGTGATATCATGTATTATGCCTATTCATGGCCATTGTACTCTTATGTATCCGGGACTGCTATATGTACTTGCAGTTATATGCAGAGTTGTATTATTGTACTATGCTGATCGAGTGGTTGGTCTTCCATTTGGGATCCTTCATCACTCCACTTCTGGGATGGACTTATAATGTATTTCGGCCATCGTATGACCCCTCTGACCTCACACATTAGGGGGCATCTGTTATAGCGGATTTCACCACTCTAGGTGAATCACACTTTGTATGGCCTTCCTCTGTCTCGTTGCAGACTCTTTAGACCCCATGGACCATATTTTATCCTTTGATGTTACCTTGATCATCCCTAAAAACTATATAAAAGATGATATACGCGGTTTTTTCCCCAATAACCGCGTACATACGTGGGTTTGACTCCTATAACCGCATACATCGGGATGTGTGCATAAGTCCAAATTTTTTTGGAGTTTTTCTTGACTTGGATCCGACTCATTTGACTCTTGGCCTTCCATATGCCTTGAGATCGCTCGGATTCGACCCTTTATTATCCCTTGTGAAGCTATATAAGGAACCCCTTGGTACATTGAAGCCATATATATAGAGAGATTGAAAGCAACGAAACTATAGTCCATTGTTGCCAGAACTATACTTGAGTCTGCATCCCTTTGTCCCTTTGGAGCACTTTTGTGTTCTTCCCAAGCTTGCCTTTGCTAGTGAGCTTGCTATCGAGAGATGGAGGATTGAGGGGTGGAGGCCCAAGTGGGGGATTCAGTTTCTCTGATTCGCAGACATGCCATTAGAGGTTGTATCTATCTTGTAATCTCTGATTTATATTAATAAGAACTATCTTTGCTTGTCCAATGATGTGTATTTGATTGAATATTGTATCCATTGGAATATGTCAAATGCTTTTACATTATTGATTATCTATGCTAGAATAGATCTAACACCATGATATATAGTATGCTTGTATTGTTCACTTGTTGTTGAGGAAGTATTATATCAATTCAAGCTGAAGGTTGGAAATCTCAATGGGGATCTACTTCAATTGTCCGGAATAAGGTACGAGGTTTGATCCTTTAGTGTTAGACATTTTATTTCTATTGCATATTGGGAAAGATTGATTTTTGGAGTCAAAGTTGTCTGTCGTGGTACCCCAAGCCATAGGAATTTCTCTCCGTAACAGAATGGACTCTTTAGACCCCATGGACCATATTTTATCCTTTGATGTTACCTTGATCATCCCTAAAAACTATATAAAAGATGATATACGCGGATTTTTCCCCGATAACCGCGTACATACTAGGGTTTGACTCCTATAACCGCGTACATCGGGATGTGTGCATAAGTCCAAATCCTTTTGGAGTTTTCCTTGACTTGGATCCGACTCATTTGAATCCTGGCCTTCCATATGCCTTGAGATCGATCGGATTCGACCCTTCATTATCCCTTGTGAAGCTATATAAGGAACCCCTTGGTACATTGAAGGCATATATAGAGAGAGATTGAAAGCAATGAAACTATAGTCCATTGTTCCCAGAACTATACTTGAGTCTGCATCCCTTTGTCCCTTTCGAGCACTTTTGTGTTCTTCCCAAGCTTGCCTTTGCTAGTGAGTTTGCTATCGAGAGATGGAGGATTGAGGTGGTGGAGGCCCAAGTGGGGGATTCAGTTTCTCCGATTCGCAAACGTGTCGTCAGAGGTTGTATCTATCTTGTAATCTCTGATTTATATTAATAAGAACTATATTTCCTTGTCCAATGATGTGTATTTGATTGAATATTGTATCCATTGGAATATGTCAAATGCTTTTACATTATTGATTATATATGCTAGAATAGATCTAACACCATGATATATAGTATGCTTGTATTGTTCACTTGTTGTGGAGGAAGTATTATATCAATTCAAGCTGAAGGTTGGAAAGCTCAATGGGGATCTACTTCAACCGTCTGGAATAAGGTACGAGGTTTGATCCTTTAGTGTTAGACATTTTATTTCTATTGCATATTGGGAAAGATTGATTTCTGGAGTCAAAGCTGTCTGTTGTGGTACCCCAAGCCATAGGAATTTCTATCCGTAACAGAATTGGCGACTCCGCTGGGGATGTCCCTTTTTTTTATTTGGGGTTTACGAGCACAATGGGCTTGATATTATTGACTTGCTCTTTGTTTCTCCTTGTTTCTGTGTTGCATTTTATAGTATGTTCATCCATTGACACTCCCCTTTATTGGTTTGACCCTTGGCCTGCTTTTTACCACTGCCTTCTCTGTATACGCAGGTTTTTGGACAAAAGTCGCGTACATAAGTAGATTTTTGGCCAAAAGTCACGTATACACGCAGGTTTTTGGCCAAAATCCGCATATACACTCAGGTTTTTGGCTAAAAGTCGCGTACATACGCAGCTGTTCTTTATACAGTCACGTACATCCTCCCTTTTGGTGAGTTTGATGTTGAGGGAAGTTGTTGGGTGGGTTGTGAGTGTGGTTGAGTCTTCCTTGGGTTTGATGTTGTCTGTTGGATGCTTCTTTTGTGACCAGAGACTGCTCTTTCATTGATTTTTCTTTGAAATTAGTTTTAGTCATTTATCCTTTTTGTTTTTCCATTAGTGCATTACTATTTTCTGTCTTGGTGTCTTGTTGGGCTTGTCTTTTATACTTGTTGCAGAGACTGAGAGTTTTAGATGACTTTGATTGCATTTTTCATTATTTTATATTGAAAAATACAAAGTAGTTGCACTCTTAGTTGCATCTTAGATATGGATTTGAGGAGGTACTTGTGTTGGATTGCTTGGATGAGAGTTGTGTTTAGGCTTTCATATAGGAAGGATTGCATTGGCATTCGAAAGGAATGATTTTTTATGCATCTCATGTAGTGGCATACCCTATTTTTCATTTCACAAAGATTGCACTTAGCATTGTTTGTTATGGTGTGCATATTTACTTTACTGCTGAGTCATAACTTCACTAGTTGCATGGCCATTTCCCTTTGAGTACTTACAGCCAACTAAAATCAACGCTAATTAAAATGAATTACACTCTTTTCTTTTCTAGGGTGCACCAACAAGCTTAGGTTTTAGGATCTTGGAATAGTTCATTGTAAGTCAATTCTCCAAGATCACTAAACAACAAAATCTAGGTGTCTGTCTAGGGAGTGTGTGAAATCCTTGGTATAACCATCGTTCTCAGGATCCTCCTCTCAAACAAAGTTAAGCATGAGGCAGTGTGAGCGGTTATTGATTGGGATGACCCCTAGTCACAACTGAGTAGCACCGGAGATATTTCCAGGATTGTATTCATATCTGGGGGCTCTTTCGAGAGTTTCGGGCTTTGCTACCCTGCCCATACGGTCAATCCTGCCTGCGACTGTCCACCTGAGCTTTGATTATATTGAGGTGACCTTAGTGACCTTACCTAGGATATCGAGGGGGTACTTGTAGAGTTTATTCTGCAGGTGTCCCGGCCAGGTAGAGGTCGGACAGCACAGTCGCTATATGCGTTGAAGTTGAGGGCCGCTATAATTGGTTACGTACCTTCGCTTTTAGTGTATGGGAGTTTCGGGCCTCTCCTAGGTGAGACATACCTGCTGCATTCGGGAGCTCACATATCCTCCCCTTGGTTTGCTTGTATTTTGGCTGTATATTTTCTTAGGAGTGTGCTCTTTGTGCACTAGTTGGCCTTTGGGATCATGGTTACTTGAGTATATTTATGCTCTCTTGAGTTTGGGTCCTTTTATTTTCGGCATGCCTGGTATCCTATCACCCGTCTTGGTCCTAGTATAGACCCTGGTGTCATGACTTGGGGGCATCACATCCCCTTACCGTGCTCATAGATTTGGAAATGGTCATATTCCATCCTCTACTCCATTTGTGGAGGATTTTTATTCCCTTCGCTCGGTCTTTACACCGGTGGTCACCCTCATGGGGTGGTAGTAGATGTGTGAACGTTGGGTCTACACCTTATCTTCCTTTTTATGTCCCATTGTTCACTGCATTGTTTCCTTTGGGTGCTGTTGTCATGATCATTCCTCCCTATTTCTTATAGTTTGGATTCTTTATTGACTATTTTGGTTTGTTTTGGGTTAATATGGTTGTCATGTAGGGTCCACATTTTGTACACTCTCTCCGAGGTTTCGACCCGTTCGTGCCTGTCACAGGTATTATGTCTGAACCGGCATATAGGTTAGGATATCACATCCACTTGTACTTATGCATTGCCTTATGACCGTTCCATCTTAACCTTAGGTACGAACCCATTCCATGGTATCACGGAACCTTCATGCTGCTGTTAGAAGTGGTACTATGTGAATGGTAGAGCTTTCCTATACATGGGTGTCCTAGTTAGCTCCCCTTTGCATTTGGTATCCATGCTATGAGTTCTCTCTTAGGTCTGGGAGTCCGTTGTATAGTATTGCCATGACATTTAGCAAGAGCCTCATACTCCTCTTGATCTTATGCTGGCCCGTTTCCCTCCGGACTCCCCTTATGTCAAGTTGTGAATGCATTATCATGATGTTTGCCTGCCTTATTGAGCTTCATGCCGGCTCCCCTGACATTGTGTTTCGGCCATATAGCCCGAGCTTGTCTCATGTCTAGCCATGCAGAGCCATTTTTATATCCTTCGCAGCTTGATTCCATTTTTACCGAGAGGGGATTTTCCCCTGAGTGTCGATATCCTACACATGTATCCTTGCATTGAGCATAGGTATGTTCCATTGCTTGGAACTAGTTTGTTTTCCCTCATGACACTCATCTCCTCCTAG
>LPNX010028044.1:88454-124399 GCA_001517045.1 Pseudotsuga menziesii
CTGGAATGGACTTATAATGTATTTTAGCCATCGTATGACCCCTCTGACCTCACACATTAGGGGGCATCTGTTATAGTGGATTTCACGACTCTAGGTGAATCACACTTTGTATGGCCTTCCCCTGTCCCGCTGCAGACTCTTTAGACCCCATGGACCATATTTTATCCTTTGATGTTACTTTGATCATCCCTAAAAACTGTATAAAAGATGATATACGTGGTTTTTTCCCTGATAACCGCGTACATACTAGGGTTTGACTCCTATAACTGCGTACATCGGGATGTGTGCATAAGTCCAAATCCTTTTGGAGTTTTCCTTGACTTGGATCCGACTCATTTGACTCCTGGCCTTCCATATGCCTTGAGATCACTCGGATTCGACCCTTCATTATCCCTTGTGAAGCTATATAAGGAACGCCTTGGTACATTGAAGGCATATAGAGAGAGAGATTGAAAGCAACGAAACTATAGTCCATTGTTGCCAGAACTATACTTGAGTCTGCATCCCTTTGTCCCTTTGGAGCACTTTTGTGTTCTTCCCAAGCTTGCCTTTGCTAGTGAGCTTGCTATCGAGAGATGGAGGATTGAGGTGGTGGAGGCCCAAGTGGGGGATTCAGTTTCTCCGATTCGCAGACGTGCCGTCAGAGGTTGTATCTATCTTGTAATCTCTGATTTATATTAATAAGAATTATCTTTCCTTGTCCAATGATGTGTATTTGATTGAATATTGTATCCATTGGAATATGTCAAATGCTTTTACATTATTGATTATATATGCTAGAATAGATCTAACACCATGATATATAGTATTCTTGTATTGTTCACTTGTTGTTGAGGAAGTATTATATCAATTCAAGCTGAAGGTTGGAAAGCTCAATGGGGATCTGCTTCAACCATCCGGAATAAGGTACGAGGTTTGATCCTTTAGTGTTAGACATTTTATTTCTATTGCATATTGGGAAAGATTGATTTCTGGAGTCAAAGCTGTCTGTTGTGGTACCCCAAGCCATAGGAATTTCTCTCCGTAACAGATAGATTGAATAAGTTTTCTCAATTATTTTCTGTTACATCCTCTTTTAGTGCTGCACAAGTTTCTGACCATTTTTTCAAAGAAATCTTCAAATTGCATGGCCTCCCCAAGAGCATTGTGAGTGATAGAGATGGTAGATTCATGAGTGCTTTTTGACAAGAAATTTTCATATTGGTGGGCACTTAGTTGAATTCAAGTACAAGCTACCATCTCCAAACTGATGGACAAATACAGAGGGTGAATAAATGGTTGGAAGGGTACCCCTAAAACTATGTGGGAGAACGACAAAAATATTGGACAAATGGCTACACTTGGGTGAGTTTTGGTACAACACCGCCTTTCACATGTCAATAGGGATGTCTCCTTTCAAATAATTATATGGTTATGATGCACTTACACTACTACATTTCGATCCAAAATCCGACGGAAAAATCCAACGGCGCATGGATTTCTCTTTTAAATTTACCAAAAATCACAATGATACATTTTTTTTTTGTAAATGTTGCTCATAACCGTCGGTTAAGCGACGGCGCGTTAGCAAGCGTCGCTTAAGCGACGGCATGCCGTCGCATATCCAATGGTTAGAGTAATTAAGACAAATTCAAAAATATTTTATAATAAAAATCTAAACCCCCCGCCTCTCTTCTTTTGATCCATTTGTTCGGGCTTTTAACCAATAGCCAATAAGCATACTCGCTTCAAAACGAAGTGTGTACTGATTCTGGTTTGATCCAGGTGGGATTTCAATCCCTTTCTCTATATCTATGGGGATGTTTTTCCCTGGGTTTTAGCCATTTACTGATTTGGGTGTGGTTTGTTCGGCAGTAACAATTTTTGTTTTCAGGTGTGCAGAGGAGCTGCAGCTGGAGAAGGATTTGAGTTATTCTTTTTCCATACATATAGCGGGATGTTGTGATTTTGCTCAGCTTGAAGATGAAGTGGGAAAGAGTGAAGTTGAAGATGAAAATGAAGACGAAAGAGACTCTCGAGGGTTAAAAATCCCTAGGAAGAAAAGGTGGTATAATGGGCCCGGGTAAGAGATGGGGTCACACTTGCAACTCTGTAAAGAATGGCTGCTTTCTCTATGTTTTTGGTGGCTATAGCAAGGATAATTGCCAGACAAACGATGTTCATGTCTTTGACTCCAGTAAGGCCTTGCACCCATTTTTGTTTTCAAATGACATGTTATGTTTCTGAATGTTTGAACTCATACCCATTTGGTGAATGTGCGGAGTCTTGATCACATTGGAGGTGGGTTAAAACCGGTGCCGATGGTTTTGGGCATTTGGGTTTTATTTGTGGGTTCAGGAAAATAGACTTGGAGCAAACCTATGGTTAAAGGAATCCCACCTTCTCCCAGGGACAGTCACAGCTGTACCACTGTGGGAACAAACTTGTTTGTATTTGGTGGCACACATGGGAAAAATCCTCTACGGGATTTGCACATGTTGGACACTAGTAAGTTCTAAACCCCCTCTCAGACAAATTCTAAGGAGGACTTCCAATCTATTGGGTGCATTATTATGGTTCAAATACAGGATTGAAGTGCATACTAAACTTATTTTAAGACTTTAGGTGAATGAAGCAAGTTTAAGCTGCCGGTGTGAAACTGTTCTCTCAAGAAACCCAGAATCAGACACACGATAACACACGCAGATGTAGAGATCAAATATGTTTTAATATCGTCTGTTCATGGTAATTAAAAATGAGGTACAACTGATTTTTATACGGTTCTCACTTTTGCCAAGGTCATGCCTTAGCAAGGCGGATTTCTACATTGGGTCCACAATCCTAGTCACTAGTGTCCCTTTGTAGCACATTTAAACATTAACTGTTAACATGTTGGATTTTGTAGAGTAAGGCTTCTTCCACTTGCGTTGTAGCAAAAGGAAATGCATAATGTGCCCACAAGTTGCCATGGCAGCGCTCTTTCTTTCCCTCACCTAAGATTTAACTTGTACTTGGAACTGCAGACTTCTGTGTAGGCAATGCAAAGCTTTGGAAGTTGAGGATATAGCTTTTGGTGAGGTATTGACTTGATCTATCATGTACAATGTCATTGGAAACCTGAGTAGGAAACCCATTTTTCATTCCCGACTTGACACTACATTTGTTAAGTACTGATCAAATTTTTATGCATAGTATATCCCTGGGGGTGATCGTTTCTTATTTTCTGAAGTCTTCTATCCTTGTTTTCTATTGCTTTCAGGAAATTTCACTAACTATTTTTTCCTTCATTAGATTCAATTAAAATTAAACAGTTCTATCCATCCCCATTAGCTGCCAAGAAATAAAGAAATGTATCTCTTTGCACATTTGCTGGTTAGATATCATTAATAATTATTTTTTATTTCGCAAATAAAAAAGAGAAAACAATCCAAGTTCCTAAAGTGATTGGAGCTCTAGTTTGTGTATCCTGGCATGTTATGCCATTTTGAAATGGAGGTCTTTTATGCTGGCTTCTGATTTTCCCATTAAATTTCTTTTATTCATTATCATTGGAAGATGCCTTACTGAAACCATTAGACCCAACCTATGGTTATATACTGAATATGGTCATCATCTCTACTCAATATTAACACACTTTTTTCAACCGTTTCTGAATTGAGTCTCAAGCTTGTTTACATATTAACAGGTTAAGTATATTTTGATGAAATTGGGCAGAAGTTGGGGGGACATATTCAAGGAATGCTTTAAGATTTACTAGCAATCTGGTGCACAATTGAATAATTTGGCAACTTATGATATTAGATCTAATACTAACTTTGGTAATAATAAGAATAATTAATTTTGTAATCTACATGCAGGTGAAATTAAAGGAATGCTTGTGCAGATTAGAGTCAGAGATGGCTGCACGGAGGGCCATGGAAGCTGAACTTTGTCAAGCAATGAAACTTATAGGTTTGCGTATTTTAACTGTATTATTTCTTGGTTATATGGATTTACAAAGCTTGTGAAATCTAGTGTTTCAGTTTGTTTACTGAATAATAGACCTGATCAAGCATCTTTACTTTTATACACCTGAGATATTTGATTTGGATTAAAATTGAAAAGTATTTTTCTTTCAGAAATAGATGTGTTAAAGGCATGTATGCCACAAATGTGTCGGGATTTGTTACAAGAGGTGTTTGTATGTAAATGACAATTTGTCTATTGGCATGGACTTCTTGTGGCATCACAATGGGTGCATGAATATTTAAGCTATAAAATCTAAATTTCTGCTAATCATTCTGAAATAGCACATGTATTTAGACTCGTCAACATTAATAGAACCGCGATCAGCTGAATTTCTTGCTAGGATTAAACTTGAGCAGCTTCTTTATATGTTCTTGAATTGTGTCATATTTTGTTTTCAGTTTGATGTGCTAGAGAAACACATTTTGATTGGATGTGCTAGATTAACAAAGTGATTTCCTTCTTGATATATTTACACAAAGGATGCTATTCAGGCCAAGAATGTATTCCTTGCTATTATGTCACATGAGATAAGGACTCCTTTGAATGGCCTTTTGGGACTGGCAGAAGCTTTGGAGGCTTCAGAACTGAGAGTTGAACAGAGAGAACTTGTTAGAACCATTATGTCATCAAGTGTTATGATTGCTGATATACTGGGTGACATCCTCGACCTTGCAACCATGGAATTTGGTGAGATCAATTTTCTTTTTGTTTCAGATATCAATTTTAATTTTTAACCAATTGCACACTTGATAATTATTTGATAGGTGGACAAACAGTTTATTTTTTCTGAAGTGTTGTGCATTTCAGTCCTTGAGGATTTTTAGCGACTAAGATGTAGGATCATTTGTAAAGAACGAATTTGTTTTTTCTCATGTGTTGTGTAGTTCAGTCCTTGAGGGTTTTTAGTGACTAAGATGTAGGATCATTTGTAGAGAACGAGTTTGTTTTACTAATGAGTGTTTCCCATCTATGAATGAATTTACAAGACAATGAAATATGTTTTCGAGGATGAGGATAACAAATGCATGATACTAAAGATTTTCTTATTTGACAAAGCAGCCAAATCGAATGGAGTGTAGTTTCTTCTGTTTTGTAGTGTGTGAAAGCTAGCATGAGATATGCAGTGAATGTTCTAAATAGCAGTCAATAAAACTCACAAATTTCTTTACAAGACCAGTCATTCCATTCTAGCACTTGAGCCTTCAATTATATTGATAACTACATTCGGTGAGCATGTATATTGTAGGCCAATGTGAGTAGTTATTGAACATTAATTATGGCTTTTATTGAGTGGACCATGATTTCCCCCAAGTATAACAGATTGACATTTGATGGATTTTTTTGTTTCAAAGTACAAAAGCAAACAATAAATTCAACTAACTCCAGTTGTAAGGATCTTAATCTCATTCTTCTTCTGCATTCAAAAGAGTAAATACTTCTACTCTGAAATTGGAAATTTTCAATCACTTGGCACCAGAGTATTGTATCATGTATCCTGTATCTAGGAAATTTTCAATAAATTGGAAATTGTGTTCTAATTACAATGACTCCTACTGTATTTTTGTCATAGTCTATTCGGATATACACCAATACTGAGAGGGGGGTGGGTGGTGAATTAGTATTGGACATATTTAATCATTAGGCAGAAGTTGGGGTTTGTTTCAAGTTTGTTTTAACTTGTAGCCTTGAAAAGATGGATTTTGCATGTTACTACTCTTGAAAGTTGAGGAAGCTCAGGAATCTTTCACAATCTTGTTTTGTGAATAATAAATATTATCTTCATAGCAGAGATCTACTCTTGAAAGTTGAGGAAGCTCTGGAATCTTTTGCAATCTTGTTTTGTGAATAATAAATATTATCTTCATAGCAGAGATACTAATAAGTGGCTCTACTTGTAAAGTTTAAACATACTGCTTGACACTGCTTTTTGTGAGGGGTTTTAGCTTTATTAAAGCTGCACATATTGGTATGGTATCTCTCTATGTCTGATGTGGTTCCCATATTCACAAAAAAATTCAATCTGCTCATGGAGATTTATGTCAAATTTTTTTGAAACCTAAAGGATTATTGACTGTATTGTGTTTTAGGAGCCGTAGATATGAAGTGTTGAATTCCTTGGACTTTTTTGTGTCTGTTTTATCTTTAGATATGTTTGTCAAATTTTATTTCCTGATTATTGTTTTGGGCATATTCTTTGTCAGTTTCAAATATACGCATTCATCCATAATTTCTAGAGTTTTAGTAGACTCTAAAGACATGATGTGAGAATTTCATTTTTTTTGCAGGGCCCTGAGATTCGAACTGGATTTTTAAAGGATGCAAAACCAATTCAGTTAAAGGAGGGTCAGGAAATCACAATATCAACAAATTATGAAATCAAGGGCGATTCTAACACTATTACCATGAGCTATAAAAAATTGGCAGAAGATTTAAAGCCTGGTAATACAATCTTGTGTGCTGATGGCACAATCACACTTACTATGTTGTCAACTGATAAAGCAGTAGACACTGTGAGATGCCGCTGTGAAAATACTGTTGTCCTTAGTGAGAGAAATAATGTTAATTTGCCTGGAGTTGTGGTAGATCTCCCAACTCTTACAGAAAAAGACAAGGAGGATATTTTGGTGTGGGGTGTTCCTAACAAAATAGACATGATTGCTCTTTCTTTTGTTCGTAAGGGCTCAGATCTTGTTAATGTTAGGCAAGTATTGGGAAAACATGCAAATAATATAATGTTGGTGTCAAAGGTACGTTGCTTTCTGCTCTACTTATGTTGCTGAAAACTTTTGGTTGACCTTTCTGCTTGTACATTGTTTTTTAGAACCGTTGCATTCAAAGTTTGATTATGGTAAGAAAGCTGCTTACATGTATGATCCTATGGTTTCCCCTTGCCCATGGTTTATGTAGCATTGTATTAACATGTGTACATAGGGCATTGGATATTAGTGTGCAATTATTTCGATATCCCAACATTTCAAGTGGATGCTCGGGGGAATTAGAGAACCATACTGCCTGGGAGGACAGTGCAATTACCTATAGAACTGACATACTGCGAATACCTGCATTCTCAGATGTTGTCTTATGATGTCAAATTAGCAGTTAAGTGTTATAGGCATCAAGTTGCAACACTTTCCTGGATAGGCCTGGTTTAATGCGTTAGTCTATAGAAAATATCATTTTTGTGATCTTTTGTTCTCCTTTCACTTCTTTAGATCTGTTAGCATTGAAAAATAATAGTAGTCTCACTTTGAGCTGAACCTGTTTAATTCACTCTCAGCTGAAATGATCTACTTGAGACTAATCTATACCCCAACTTGAAATATGCGATACATGGAAAAGGTAGGGAAGTCCTAGTTATAACCCATCTCTTGATGATTTCCTGCTTCAGCTCACTTTCTGGTTGCATAATGGTCGCATCCCGAATAAGCCTGCCAGACACACACAAATATTAAGATGTGTAAGTTGCCAATCAATGAAGTAAAAACAATATTGGAAGGCTTGCTTGATTACAAATAGAGGGCATTGCATATAGACATGCAAGATATTACTAAAGGGCAAGGAATAATTTGGAAAAAGTATTGCTCCTACTTCTCTTTTGCCATCGATGCACATTAAGTTTTGTGAACACTTGTTATGGTTGACTAAGAAACCTTCTTTAATTCTTTAGTTGAATCCCATAGGCGTATGAGGTAAGCAGATTGAATGCGCCAACAATAGATGAAATCTGAAACAATCAGTGTAGAGTGAAAGCAATTAACTGATTATTGCATCTTCCATATATTCTAAAGATAAATAGTGGAACCTGCTCATGGACTTCATTTCATGCCCACATTAAAAAAAATACTTCCTCCTATGCATAAAAGGCAAGAAGTTTGTCTATGAATAGGAAAGTTTTAAAATGGAGAGAATTGACTCAGAAGGACGGTCTTGCCACATGATGGTTACCATTGGACCTTAGGATGGGTTCGACTATTAGCTGGCTACAACTCTAAGAGAATTGGCTCCCTTAGATGGCCATTGTAAATGTTCTATATCTGCAGAGTTTTAGTAAATTGATATTTCATTTTAATAAATGTGAATAGATACTTCACAGTTTAAAATTCAGTAAATCATTTTTCATAGGCACATGCACTTTGTGCAAATGGTTTGTGTAAGAACTTGATTTCAGCTTAAATTACATGGTGAAGCTTGGATCTATGTTGTCTGTCTGACTAAACATTCATGGATCTATAATCTGATAAACTTCAGAGCTTTGATGTCTCCTTTTGAATCAGAATTTTCGACTCATCTCTGGCCTGAAGACTGACAATGTAACCTATTACAGGTAAAATGGGTCTGAATGAATGGATTGAGGATCCTAAATACCCCAACATAACTTTGTCATGGAATAGCGTACATGGTAACATTCTTCAACTAAAGTGGCATATTCAACTGGTTTCCTTTATTTAATGTTGGATGTTCCTAGTAGAGCTTCTTTCAATAATAGTTATTCAATCTTTTCATTTCAGAGATTCGCAGGAAATGGGACCATTGAACAGAAGGTAGATAAAAATTCAGAATACTACATTGCAGTTGGAAATCTTAATCCCAATAGCATGGAGGTAATTTCTAAATACAAGTTCTGTTTTTTCTTTATATTGGCTTGCATTTTGTTTTCCAAACCCAAAACTCTAGAGTTGTATCAATAGAGTTCTTCCTTTTATATACCATTTGAGAGTGAATTTGCTTGTTTAATGTTGTTTACAAGGTCATAGTGAAGTCTTTATTGAGTCCAACAAATTTCTTTTGATTGTAAACTGCTACATTAAATCAAATGTTCTGGTTAAGAACTCCACTGGAAAGAATATGCAGGTTCATTTTGCAATCTCACCTTTATCCCCTATCTTGGATTCCCAAGATTTGTTTGCAGGGGTACATGGGAAGATAAATAAAGATTAAATCAAAATTTATTGTTGTCAACTCCACTTCGAAAGAATGGACAGGTTTAGTTTGGCTTCCCAATATTTGGTTGCTGGGACCCACAGGAAGATTTTGTGGTCCATGGGAAGATAAATAAAGATTAAATCAAATGTTCTTGTTGTGAACTCCACTTCAAAATAATTGACAGGTTTAGTTTGGCTTCCCAATATTTGGTTGCTGGGACCGACAGGAAGATGCATGATAAGATGGAAATCTTTTCTCTGGCAGACAATTAAGCACTAAAGGAGCATGGTGATAAGACCTTCGATCATTTCTTTCTGTTTCTGTCTCATTGACCAACATAATCTGTAGAAGAAATGAAATTACTTCTACTCCATCATCATCCTAAGAGATAAACATCCGGATGTCTTTTATATGAACATGTCTCTCTTTCATTTTTCCTTTGAATAATGCTTTGTAAATCTCTAGATAGACCTCATTTCTGCAAGTCATAAGAACTTAGCAGTGGAGTATTAATGGTAGTATATTTCTACATATACTCTGTTAAATCTTTGCACATATAATACTTATTATTTGCGTTCAATTTCAAGCATAAAGAACCTAAATTTCAAACATAAATTACCTTGGTATGGAGTAAAACAGCAGGGTATTATTGACAGTATATACCCTCATATACACCATTGAATCTCCATGCAAATACTAAATATCTAATTTCAAAAGCCTGCACTTTGAAACTAGTCTATACCCAATTTGCAGGTATTTCAAGCATAAAGAACCTAAATTTCAAACATAAATTACCTTAGTATGGAGTAAAACAGCAAGGTATTATTGACAGTATATACCCTCATATACACCATTGAATCTCCATGCAAATACTAAATATCTAATTTCAAAAGCCTGCACTTTGAAACTGGTCTATACCCAATTTGCAGGTATTTTTTTTTTTTAAAATCCACTTCCGTCGCTTAAGCGACGGTTCTACATGTCGCTTTTCCGACGGTTAATCTCCATTTCCGTCGCTTAAGCGATGGTTCTATATGTCTCTTTTCCGACGGTTAATCTCCATTTCCGTCGCTTAAGCGACGGTTCTATATGTCGATTATCCGACGCATAATCTCTATTTCCGTCGCTTAACCGACGGTTCTTTGTGTCGCTTAACTGACGCTTGCATATCACCAACGGTAGAATGAGGTGTCGTTTAACCGACGGATTAAACTGATGTCGGATAACCGACGACAAGTTTTCGATGCTTAAAAAAAATCAAAGTGTCGTACATGCGACAGGGAAGTGTTGAAAATCTGACATTACGGCCGTTGGATTTTTGGTCAAAATGTAGTAGTGTTAAATTTGATGATATGATATTTGGTGATAGTAGAGCTCCAAAAGCTAAATATTGGGGGAAAGAAAGCCAAGAAATTTTAAAGCTTTTGAAAGACAATTTGCAGGTTGCCTAAAATCAGCAAAAACAATATGCAGATAAAGATAGAGAGGAAAGGACCTTTCAAGTTGATGATTTAGTGTATTTGAGGTTGCAGCCATACAAACAAACATCACTCAAAAGGAATGGAGCATAAAATCTAAAGCCAAGATACTATGGGCCCTACAAGGTAATCCAGAAGATTGGAGAAGTAGCATATGAGTTGGAAGTTCCGGAAGGGAGTAAAATTCATAATTTATTTCATGTTTCTTGTCTCAAGAAAGATATTGGTAAACAAGTTTTCATTTCAGATACACCCCCTCCTTTGGATGATGAAGGACAACTCACACTTATTCTGGAAAAGGTTTTGAAGACAAGGGAGAGAAGATTGAGGAGCAGAACAATCAAAGAATACTTGGTGCAGTGGAAGGGTCTACCAAGTGAATATGCCACATGGGAAGAGGAGAATATTTTGCAGCATCCAAATCTGAAATTGCTTGAGTACAAGCAATATTGGGTGGGGAGGACTGTAATGTCCCCATTTTAAATAATTGCATAGCAGGAAAATTCCATCAATCCTACTAGTTCCCTAGGTTGGGTGGAAACTTTGGAAAGTTAATAAGGGAGCTAATAAATGGTGTTTAGACATTAGAAGGAATAAATGTTTATTTAATGGATTTAATTAAATGAATGCAAGTGAAAAATGGAATGGCTATGGAGAATGGAGACACATGGAGACTATGGGACCCACTCAAGCTAGAATTCCTATGTTAAATGACATCCCCCTCTTGCAATCTCGAATCTATGGGAAGCCTAATGTTTTTGGATGGATTATAAGTTTAATATAATTGTCCATATACTTCATAGGTCTAATTTGGGATGAATTGTAACTTGCATGGGGAGAGGAAGAGCCAAATGGGAGTTTCATGGACACTTGGCTAGATTCCCCTTACATTTATGACATCTATGACACCAATGATGGAGATTCTATGACAGTTATGACACAAGTTAGATATGAAGGATGAAATCTAACTTATATGACATGTCAGGTCGAAATATACCATCCAATAGATCTCTCATGTGATTTTGGGAAGCTCAATGGACTCCTACTCAAATTTGGGGAAGGTGGAAGGCTAGGAAAGAGGGGGCACATGTCAATTCATGAGCACACACCCTAATTCGACTTGGATTGAGTTTGTGGATGGATTGGGAACCTTAGAAGGATAAGGAATTTTATAAAATACAGGAAGCAACCAAGAGAATGTACTTTTGATCATTTTTTAAAATTCTTGTTGTGAAGAGAGAGAGCTGGTGGATGACTAGTTCATGCCTTAGCCAATTTCGAGAGTGAAAGATTCCCATCATAGTTGGTACTGTTGGGAGAGGGCACTCAGGTATTTCAGGTAGATTCAATGGAGTATTAGTTACAGGTGCAAGCTACAGCATCTCATGGACACATCAAAGTTCATCTTGTTCTTCCTTTCATCACAAGTTTTCTCACCATATTTCAGCTCCATGGAGTGAGGCGCACTTGGTGAGCTATTCATCTATTTGAGGGAGCTTATCTTGCTCCAGTATTTTGTATTCTTATGTAAATGCTCTATTCTCTATGTTCAGAAATATATCAGTTCTAAATTCCAATAAATCTCATGTATTATTGCTCATTAATGAAGAAACAATGCCATTTCCCCACTACCTTGTTGTAAACTCTTGTAATCTTGATGAATTTGAATGGATGTGTAAAATATTGATGATTTATGAATGAATGGACTGTAATTAAAGCATATTATTGGTTTCATTTTCAGTAACTGAGAATTTGTAGCCATTGGGTCGAATTGCATAACCATTGGAGCAAACTACACCTCATTTCCCTAAGGGTCCAAAACTAGTTTTTTTATATCTGATTGAAATAAGTGATAACAGCCATGGGAAGTAGATTTGTTATGCATATGAGCCTATGATAATGTCTTCTACACATCCCCTGCTTCAATTTTAGAATTCGAGTGGGTTTCTTCACATTTGGGAAGCCATTTCTACCACTTACCCGGGGGGGATTTGAGCCCAAAATTGCCAATAAAATCCTCTATCTTGTTCAGAATTTAGTACAGAATTTCATGTTGGAATATAATCCATCAGGATTATACAATATGTAAATATTGTAAATATATTCTAAATGTGAATAGTCATGTAGGAATATGAATAGGTTGGTTGGAAGTTGAATCACAACCGACATATGAATTGTATAAATAAAGGCATTTCCCAAGGAATAAGATGAATTCGGGAGTTATTATCCAACAGTGGTATCAGAGCACCACCTGCCATAAATCCTACCTGATGCGTTTCAGTCCTAGCAGCCTGAATGCTTGCCAGTCCATTGCCAGACTGCCTGCCCATTGTCAGTTTGCCTCTGCGTTTCTCCTACAACCAGAGTGCCATAATTTTGTGCGTTATTTTGCTGCACACCTACCTACCAGTCGCCAGCCTTCCCTCCGTCTATTCATCCTGTGAGCCTACTTGCTACCGTTTTAATTCTTGGCAAGATACGTTGAGTATTTTTCTATGACAAACACCCAACTCTGGAGCTGGAGCTGTGTGTGTTGAGGACTATTTCTTGAGGTAGATTCTGTTTTCTATGAATCATATTCTCTCCACAATTAAGCTTATAAGTTGTGAACTTTGTTTTCATTTGTATTTACCATCGAAAAATATGTTTTATGCTTCTTGTGAAGAGTGAGCCACTCTCGTTCGTCTCCCTTTATTCTAGCACAGTTTGTATTCCATTTACTGTCATTCCATAATCTTTAGCATTCGAGATGTTGAGGATTCATCCTCTTGCGATTTTGAGTTGCGTAGGGTCTGGTTCTAGTATTGGAGGGTCGTGAGCCAACCTTTTCTAAATCCACAAGGATTGAAGAGATTGAGTTCGTATTTTTGCTGTTGCGACCGCTTTGACGAATGAATATCGCTAGTGGAGAGAGATTTCCCTCTCCAACTGCATGACGTGTGAGTGAATGGATTGAAGTTGTGATATGTTGATTCCTTTGAATGCCAGTGACTGAATACTAATGGTGAATATTCACATAGTTTCTAAAGTGTATGGAGGTAAAATCTTGGTGTTGTATTTATTTATGACCGTTGGAAGTGCATAAAACCTAATTTTTCCCTAGTTTTATGCATGAAGTTTAATGTGACGACTCTACTGTGTATACAAAATAATAAGAATTCAGAGCCGTGATTCCCATTTGTCAGTTGCATTCTCTACTAGATCAATTGTATGTGAATACTCAACGTTTCATTATCTGAGATTGCTCAATCGTGATTGATGTAGATCACGTGAATCCTTCGTTTGCGTTGGATAAGAGAGGCCTGTAACTATTGATTCTGGGCTCTGTAAATTATTTTGGTATAATAACTATTGTGTTTGAGCCGTAAGAACATGGATACTCTGGTGAATATTATATGTTGTTGTGTGAAAGAGTCTCTGCTTCCTACATTTTGAGTCCACTCATAGGCCTGAAGCTGTGATCACATACTATGTGAGAAGATTCACGCCCTCATTCAGCTGCGTGGAGTCTGTAAACATTTTCATTCATGTTGCTGGTATATATCATATATTGAAGATTCCTGTGGAAGATATATGTTGTTGCTGGTGTATATCGTATATTGGAGACTCCATTGAATGATACATGTTGCTGGTGTTTTGAGTTGTAATCTTGAAATGTGTAAACCTAGACTGCTGCAAACATCCACTTGAAGACTGAAGTTGTGACCACATTCTACGTGAAAGGAGATTGCTGAGACTGCCCATCATGTTGACTACATAAAGTTTTGGATTTTGAAATCTGCGAAGAGCTGAGATGACTGTTGACTGTTGGTTGTAATAATTGCTGAGCAGTTCTTCTAGTGCTAAAAATTTGCTTATGAACTTATTGACAGCATATTTTCTCTGTCATTGTATCATTTTTAAAACTTGAAGTTGAGATATTAAGATTGTAAATCACCTTGGCAGAGGCTATAGACCTACAAGGTTATTGTTTTTCTATTATCTCATTCTCTTTGTCATATTAAGTTCAATATTGTAAATTACACTAGCAGTTGCAAAAGATGCAATCTATAGCATCTGTAGAATCACTTTGCTTTGCTCAAAAAGCAAAGAACCACACCAAAGACCAATCCAAAGATCATCCCAAAGGAGAAAGCAACAAGAGAGGCAGAGGAAGAAGAAACTTTAGAGGTAGAGGAGGAAGAAACAACTCCAGCAAAATATCAGATTTGAAGTGCAAGTGTTGTGGAAAGATTGGACACACAGCAGATCAGTGTTGGGCTTCGTGGGACTCCATCAAAGACAGACATAACCAGAAGAAAGATGACAATAAGAACCAAGATGCTAGTAAATCTTCAAATTCTGCTCATTGTATTGTTGCACATTGTAATCTTGGTATTAATGAAATGATTTCACTTTCATCTTACACAGATTGTTGGCTACTTGATACTGGTGCAATATCACACATGACTTTTAGAAAATACTGTTTTGAAGAACTTAATGAAACAATAAATGGCATAGTTTACTTTGTAGATAAGTCAAGTCTTAAACCAAAGGGAATGGGCACCATTCGGATGAAGATGCCTGGATTCCCTGATTTCTTGTTGAAGAATGTTCTTTATCTTCCAGAGTTGCAGAGAAGCTTGTTGTCCTTGGTGCAGATTTGAAAGCAAGGCCATTCCATCCACATGCTTGATGGAATCGTAGAAAAAAGAAAGTCCTCTAACAACCAAGTCATCATGACTGGATACGAAGATGGGAAGCTGCTGAAGCTAAAGGGTTCATCTGCAAGAGTTCAGAACTATGCCTACCTCTCTTAGCATGGAGAAGGTAATTTGTCATCAAGTTTATTGTGGCATGCAAGATTTGGTCATTTGAATTATAACAGTCTTCGTTTGTTGAGAAAGAATGGTGTATTTGGTTTTCCCACCATTCCCAAAGAGAAGAGCAAATGTGATGCATGTATATTAGGGAAACACAGTAAGCTGCCATTCCATGAATCTAATTTCAGAGAAACTAGGAAATTAGAATTAGTGCATTCTGATTTATGTGGCCCAATGCCAACTCCTTCTGCAAATGGGAATAAGTATTTTATGACCTTTGTTGATGACTACTCAAGAATGTGTTGGATTTACGCATTAAAGACAAAATTAGAAGCATTTCAAACATTCAAGGACTTTCATGCATTGATAGAAAAACAAGCACAATCTAAAATTGGTACACTTCGTACTGACAATGGAAAAGAATACACATCAAATGCTTTTGAAGATTATCTTCGCCAACATGGAATTGCACATCAAACTACAGTTCCCTACAATCCTCAACAAAACGGTGTAGCAGAAAGAATGAACAGAACCATAATGAATATGGTTCGCTCAATGATGTTTTTTAAGAGTATAAAACTAATGTTTTGGGGTGATGCAGTGAAATTTGCTGCCTATTTTAGAAACAGAAGTCCCTCAAATGCTCTTGATAACAAGACTCCACATAAAATGTGGTTTGGCCATCTCCCTTCAGTCAGGAATCTCAGAGTTTTTGGTTCCACCTGTTATGCCTTGATTCCAAAGGAGCAAAGAAACAAGCTTGGTGCTCGAAGCAGAAAATGCATTTTCCTGGGGTACGAAGAAAACTCCAAGGCATACCGTGTGTATGATGAGGTAAACAAGAAATTTGCTATTTCCAGAGATGTCATTTTTCTTGAGACTAATAAAAATGACCAGTCCATTGAGAGACAGCTTGATCGATTGGAAATATATCCTCATCCAAAGAAATATTCTGAAAATGAATATGAAATTCCAAACCTTGAAGGGGGGATTCCTATTCTGGATCAACCTTTGGAATTTCCATATGAAGCACCAACTCCCCCGCATGAAGAAGTTCCTGCTACTTCACCTGAACAAGAGATTCAACTGGATGATGTGATTGGGAGAATTGGAATACTCTCAATCAATGATGAAGCACCACCAGCTGATCAACAAGGACCATCACGGAAGATTCCTAAATGGGCCACAAAGACACTTGAAAGTGTCCATCCGAATGAAGTTGGAAAGACGGGAACGAGAAGTTCAAAAAGACATGAAGATGGAGGAGAAGCAGATAATTCAGGTGATGACATGGATGTATCATTTGATTGTGAATTTAATTTATCTGCTAACTTTGAACCAACTTCCTTTGAAGAAGCTTCTACTCGAGTTGATTGGAAAGAAGCTATGTAGAATGAGTATGACGCACTCATGAAGAATGGAACTTGGAAGCTGGTTGACCCTCCAGTTGGAACCAAACCAATTGGCTGCAAGTGGGTGTACAAGAACAAATACAAATCATATGGCTCACTTGAAGAGCACAAAGTGAGGCTTGTAGAAAAAGGCTATGCACAGAAGGAAGGAATTGACTATGAAGAAATGTTTTCTCCTACAGCAAAATGGGCTACCATCCGTACCTTACTCTCTTTAGCTGCTCAGAATGGGTGGAAAGTTCATCAGATGGATGTGAAGACTACTTTCTTGAATGGAGACTTGAAAGAGAATGTCTTCATGTCTCAGCCAGAAGGCTTTGTTGTGAAAGGAAAAGAACAAAAGGTATGCAAGCTTGTCAAATCCTTGTATGGCCTAAAACAAGCGCCTCGCGCATGGTATGAAAAATTAACCGAGCATCTTTTGAAGTTAAATTTCGAAGATTTTGATCTTGATGATGCAACACTGTTTATAAAGAAAGTTGGAAGATCTGTTGTGTATCTTGTGGTGTACATAGATGATCTTTTGATGATAGGGAACAATGAGAGATATATAGAATCCATAAAGAAAGATTTGAAAAATATCTTTGAAATGACAGATATGAGACATCTCCACTATTACTTAGGAATGGAAGTCACTCAACATCCTAAGTACATATTCCTATCTCAGAAAAAATATGTTGGAGAACTACTAGACAAATTTTGCATGATAGAATGCAACCCTATCTCTACTCCAATGGAACAGAAAATGAAGCTCACATCAAGCGAAGGAAAATAATTTGAAGATGCGACCAAGTATCGACAACTTGTAGGAAGACTTATCTACCTTACAACAACTAGACCATATATTTCTTATGTTGTTGGGATACTTTCAAGGTTCATGCATAAACCTTGTGAAGGACACTGGCCAGCTGCAAAAAGAGTTCTAAGACGCTTGAAGGGGACTCAAGACATTGGACTCAAGTACTCTAAGTTGGATGACTTCAAACTTATTGGGTACTCAGACTCAGATTTTGATGGCGATAAGGAGACAGGAGTATCAACTTTTGGATACACTATGAGTCTTGGATCAGCAGTTGTCTCATGGAGATCACACAAATAGTCAGTTCCGGCAGATTCAACAACAGAAGCAGAATATGTGGCTGTAGCTGAATTAATGAAAGAAATAGTATGGCTCAGGAAGATACTTGAAGATTTGCAAGAAAAACAAGAGAACTCCACTCCATTATTGATCGACAATACTTCTGCAATCAAGCTGGCTAAGAATCCCAGATTCCATGATCGAACCAAACACATCAACACAAAGTATCATTTGATTCGACATCATGTAGAGGCCAAGACAGTCCATCTTCGACATTGTTCCACAAATGATCAAGTTGCAGACATCTTCACCAAAGCGCTTGGACGAGAAAAGTTTGAAAGATTCAGAAACATGCTCGGACTTACTAACACCCCTTCGGATTAAGGGGGGGATTGTTGGAATATAATCCATCAGGATTATACAATATGTAAATATTGTAAATATATTCTGAATGTGAATAGTCATGTAGGAATATGAATAGGTTGGTTGGAAGTTGAATCACAACCAACATATGAATTGTATAAATAAAGGCATTTCCCAAGGAATAAGATGAATTCGGGAGTTATTATCCAACATTCCAGAAGTGTTTGGAGGGCCATAATACATCCCTGAAAATAATAATTAGGTTATTATATCATTCATACACCTTCTCGGAATATTTGGAAGCAATTGAGCTGACTTGGAGACCAAGACACTAAAACTAGTCAAGAGCCAAAATTGTGAAAAATTGGAAAATTGGGCATTTAGTAAATTTTTTTTTAAAAAGGTCATTACAATCTTATCGTCAAAACATATAAATGCTATGGGCATGCATTGAATTCACTCTCAAAATGTTTGAAAAAAAACTTTTTTTGCTCTAGATGCAATATCCTGAATTTTCCTATAGTTGTAGCCTTGGATATCATGAGAAATCTCATGGATGGCCAATATTGTGATATTAGGTTCCAAACAATTCAATTTTAGTGAGCCCATTTATCCATCTAATGTTTCCAAGAGTCGTTTTCTTAGTTAAACCAAGAATCATATTCCCTTGAATGCAAAGGTACACAAATATCATTCAATGAAGAGATATTAGGAAGATAAAATTTAAGCAAATTTGGCAATGCCAATAGAGGAAACCTTAGTACAATGAAATATAACCCAAATGACACAATAGAGTTGAAACCATGAAGAGCACACTATAATATATCATTATAACTTATATACAAAGAAACGAGAACTATAGTCATAAAAGTTCATATTTTTGCGTCAAAAGCACCAAAAAACAAACCCAAATCGAAAAGTGGTGCTACTAATAGCACCACTTTTTTTAAGTTAAAATTACAACTTTTTAGTAACTTCAGGTAGTGCAGTTGCACCACTTTTTTTTTAGGGTCAAAATTCACATTCTTTTTGGTAACCCCAAGAAGTGTAGCATGGTGCTTCTGCAATCAACCCTAAAAAATGCAACTTGTTTGACATCATGGCCTTAATAGTTAGCATTGTTACAACAAAAAGGCTAAAATCAACTTGTGACTCAAAAAGAAGTGCTAATAGTGACATCCCTTTCCTCTATTAGATTACATTTACCTTAAACTTTTATTATTATTTTTTAAACAAAAAATTAATCAAACTTTGGAGAGACACAAAAACATGTTAAAAAAACTGTTTTAAAAGAAACATAGGAATATTTAAAAACTGAAATGAAAAAAAAAAAACTAAAATATATTAAAAGGAAAAAAAGACAAAAATAAATAAAAATATAATTAAAAACTAAAAAATTAAAAAAAACAAAACATTAAAAATTATGGCAAATAAGGTGACAAAGAAGCATTGTGATTCTCAAAATAATCCCGCTCCTCCACCCCCCTTTCCCTCTCCCTTTTATGGTATGGGGAAGGGGGCAAGAAGAAGAGGCGCATGGGTAAGTGTTACATGGAGTGGGCAACGAATTGTGTGAGAAGAAGGGCGGTGAAGTGGTAGGGGTAATGTATTTTTAAGTTAGGGGAGAGGGGTTAAGGGGGTTGGGGTAATGTTTTTTTTTTCTATTTTTTTTATCAAATTATTTTTCCCATTCTCAAAAAACAATTATTTTTTTTATGTAAAAAAATTGTAATAGTTATTAAGTTTGAAAGTGTTTTTTTCCAAATTTTTAAAGTTTTTTTTAACATTTCTTGCGTGTATTTTGTTTTTGTTATTTCAATTTTTTTCACTTTTTTGTTTTTTTTAAGTGTGATTAATTTTTTATATGTTTAATTTTTTTGTTTTTCTATTTTTTTTAAATTTATTTTTTTCAAGTAAATGTAACCTGACAAGGGAAATAGATGCCATTGCTAGTACATCTTTTTGAGTCACTGGTTGATTTTGGCATTTTCATTGCAACAATGCCGAGTGTTAAGGTTATGATGTCAAACAATTTGTAATTTTGGGGGTTGATTGCAGCAGCACTATGCTTCACCGCCCGAGGTTACTAAAAAGGTTTTAATTTTGTCCCCCCCAAAAATGGTTTTACCGATAGCAATAATTCTCAATTTGGGTGTCGATTTACAATTTTGTTTGCAAGGGCACCAGACGAGTTTTCAAAGAAGTTGTAAATTTAGCCCTGGAAAAAAAAGGGGTACTACCGATGGAACCACTTTTTAAAATGAAGGTAAAAACAACTACTGAATATCACCTCCAAAAAAATGAGAACTCATGTGGGTTCTCATTTTATAGTATACTTCTTGAAGGTAGTGTTGAGTGTATAAACAACTCCTTTGATGAGGGTGGAATAGAGCTAGGAGTGAGTTGATTCTCCTTTGATGAGGGTAGAATAATACTAGGAGTGATTTGAACACAACAATAGATTCTACTTGAGTATATCCATCGTGTACGTTCCACAAAGGATGCATTATTGATCCTTGATGTTTGGTTCCATCCATTGGATCCCACTCCTTCAAAAATGCCGTATAAACTAAAGATATTTGACCCTACACAACTCTCAACACACCCTAAGTATTGACACCTTGACCTCTAGCTCATAAGCCTTGCATCTTACCTTTTCTTAAATAGATTTTACCTTTTCCCATATAGAATAATCTAATCTTGTAAGAAAATACCCTCTTTCTAAACCATAAATTTGATTAGAATTTGATAGAAAATTAAGGTATGAATAGGGTTACACCACGATCCATGTATTTTGCATGTTGGGATGATGCCTTTAGGGGTTTTGCTCAAATTTTGAATCCACTCAAATCGTCAAAAAAACATTTATAGTTCTTAATTAGCATAGATCCATCTTAAATACGAATCTACCAAGCACCAAGAGGGATCCAATTTCTTGAGGTGTAATTTTTTCTTCTTCTTTTCTATCATAATTTTTTTACATGTTCAAAAAAATTATACATATCCTAATTTAAAATGATTTTTTAATTACTTTTTACTTTTAATAATGTGACATAACTTTATATTAAGTAACAACATCTTTCACACATTTAAAACTTTACAAGTATTATTATTCATTTAAACCTCCAAAATTTAATTTCTTGCCATTTTTGAATTAGGTATTAAGACTAGTCATTACACACTAGTAAAACAATCAATTAAAATACTAAAAATATATGTTTTATTTTATTTTTTCTATTTTGAAAATTTATTAATAATAAAAATAATACATTATATTTATCAATAAATCTTCAAATAACCACTATAAAAATATCAAAAATAAATATGTGCATAAGAAAATTTTATATCACACCACTCTCTTGAATATTTTAATGCATATGCCTTTTTTGTTTTCCTTTGGCTCATAGCCCCTCACATCCCATTTATTTATTAAAGTATTTGATATAGGAAACTTAATAGCCATCTAACTGCTAACTATACCCCAAGTAGAATTAAACCTTGGCCATTTTTCAACCTCAAGAAAGAAAAGTCAAAATATATATTATATTGCTTTGAAAGTATAAACTTTAACCATATTTCAACCACAAGATAGAAAAGTCAAAAATAATTTTTTATATCGATTTAAGAAAAGTGATGAATCGGTAATGCATATATTCATGTTTCAACATAATGAACGAAAAAACGAAATTACCTTTTTATATCATTGATATGTAATAAAAAAAAATTATAAACGAAATTGCTTATCTAATTTTTTTATATTTATGTTGTTAATATTTTAATGGTTATACAAGATCTAAAAATATTTAGCATTATAACATCACAACTATGTACAAAAGGATCACTGAAAGCAAGACACGCACAACCATACAAAAAAATACATAAATTTATTTTCGGAAACTATCATGGGAAGAAAACCTAGCAAAACTTATAGACTTCAACCAAGTACATTGTAAGACCCAAAGAATAAAACTTATAAGACCCCAAGAGTAATCCTAGACTACTTCCTCTCTCCCAAATGGACTGCTCTTTCTCTCTCTGGCGCAACTGCTTGAGTGTTCTACTTGTCCAAATGAAGGAAGTGCCTCTCCTATTTATATTGATCAGTTGAGAGGTCTAATAACCCAACTGGGCCGACTTCTCCTTGCTTCCAGGGTCGGCTTGCCTTGGAAGACTAAAAAATACATTTTAATAATACTTTTGTGGATACTATTGACCCGACTTACGACGGAGGTTTTACCTCAAGAATTTACATGACCAAATACATCAATGACATCCCTAATAGGAGGAACAATAGAGTCCGTAATGGGTAATAACAATAATAATACAAACTAGAATATCTTCTACAATTACATTTTTTTAACACTCCCTCTTAACAAGGAAGGTATTCTATAACACAACAAAACATCTGTACAACTAACTGGTCATAGGAAGTTTTCACAACTATATCAACATTATCATTATCCGTGGAATATCGCCATCATGGAACGTCACATCTCGATCATCACATCACAAACACATTCGTACGAGCATCATATATCGACACATCATAACAAGCATCGCATCTTGTCGCATCATCATAAGAATCACATCTCATCACATCTCGTCGCATCATCATGAACATCACATCTCATCGCATCATCACAAGCAACACATCTGATCACATCATCAAGAGCATCACATATCATCGTAGCATCACGAGCATCACATCTCATAGCATCATCACGAGCATCACATATGAGCATCAAATCTTGTCGCATCATCACGAGCATCACATCTCATCACCTGCAATAAACACAACATCACAACTTAATGCGAAATCACCCACAACATCAAAAGATGTTGGATTGTCCACAAATGAATGCAGTACCACAACGTCTGCAAATGAATTCCAAACCACAATGTCTGCAAATGAATGTCATACCACAACATCTGCAAATGAATGTCGGACCACAACGTCTGTAAATGAATGTCGGACCACAATGTCTACAAATGAATGCCAGACCACAACGTCTGGAAATGAATGCCAGACCACAACATCCGCAAATGAATGCTGGACCACAACGTCCCCAAATGAATGTTAGACCACAACGTTCGCAAATGAATGCTAGACCACAATCAGTATGCAAATGAATGCCAGACCACAATGTCCGCTATTAATGAATGCTAAAACACAACGTCCACAAATGGATGTTGGACCACAACTCGTTGGGATCTTCCTATTTGAAGATATGACCAACCTTCCTGGGATCTTCCTTGTGATGATGTCACCAACCATGTTGGGATCTACCCTTAGTGATACGACCAATCATACTGAGATCCACCCTCGGTGATGTCACCGACCATATTGGGATCTACCCACGAAGATACGACCAGGATTTCTATACATTGATCTGATCACTAGGGCTCATCATTCTCTTCTTGTACATCCACAACTTTATCAAGGAAAACTACGTACTTACATATGATTACCATCTCATTCTCTTATCATCACTCCCTCTTACTAGGGAGGTCCTTTCGGACTACACCAAGCTTGTCTCTAAAATATTCAAAATTCACATGACACGGAGGCTTAGTTAACACATCTACAACTTGTTCCTCTATACAAACATACTGAAACTTCAAGGTTTCTCTCTACACCATATCCCAAACTTTATGAAACATTGGGTTCTATGTTAGCTTGATGCAACTTTGGTTGTTACAATAGATATTAGTTGCATCTATCTCATCATCAAGCAATCCTACCATATTGCTTCGCTACAGGTTAAATCATGATGCAATGTACTCATCCTCGATTGTATGGAGGGAAACAATGGTTTTTTTAATGCTAAGCCATGATATCACACCCGATCCCAAACTGAAACATCATATCGAGGTGCTCTTTCTAGTACTTCCTCTTTGCGTCTACAATGAGTTCGTCCTCTCTTGTCAGGTCATCGACATATACCAGTCTCTGTGTTCAACCTTCAAGTAAAGGTTGGAACCCACTTTTACTCTTGGTAAAGCCTTAATCCATTAGGAAGTTGTCCATCCTGTCATGCCATGTCGAACTCAGATCTATTCTATAGTTACTCCTCCTGAAGCGGAGCATCATCCTCCCTCTTCATTTTGTACTATATGTATTAAAACATTCTGTACAGGAGTGACAGGTAGCATCCTCTTCTACTTCTATGTATACATCTTAGGGCACTGGATACCAAGATCCTCTATCTTGAACTTTGTTGACAATTTCCTCTTGCACCCATCTGTGAGCTTGTCGTACTCTTATAGGCTTCCATCTTCAACCAGTTATCTTCAAATAACTAGATGTGCTTATCCATGGGTGTCTTCTAAGCTTGTACAAAGCCTTTTGTGCACATGTGGTTCTCTTCTCGATATACACTTCTACTTTACTGGAGGTGTATATGGTCAATGGAGTATTGCATGCCATAGTCTACTCCCTTTTTCTGAGAGAAACCACGAACCTTGCTTTGTATCCCTCGATGTTTGCATCTGCTGCATACTTTATCGTGTAGATCCACATGGAAGACACTACACACTTCCCTTCAGGTCTTGGAACCACATCCTAGATATCATTCCCCATGATAAACTGGTACTCTTTGATCATAGTCTTATTCCATTTCTCCTTGGATACTTCTTCATAGCTGGAAGGATTTGCATCAATGATGTCACTCAACAGTTCCACATAACTAGAGTGTATCCGAAACCTCTTACTTTCCTTGGAAGTCTCGGCGTACTTTTCTTCATCTTGAATTATCTCTCGTTCCCAAGATGGTATTCATCTCTCGAGGTGGATCTATCGTTCTCTTTAGGTCATATCATGATTCTTATAATATTCTGAAGCTATTTATTCTGCCATTGTGTCTCTTACCTTGGGGGCTTCGGGTTCATCTTCATGTATTTTATTGGAGTGAATCTTCTAACTGAACTGTCATCGCTTGTTCTTAGGAACAAGTCTCATCCTTCTTTCCTTATAGGTGATTGTACATGATCTTTCCTACAAGTCAAATACATCAGTTGCATGGTTAGAAACATTTCATAATATTTAAGACATATTCATAATGACAAGTTCTTATGCATAAAGATATAATCATGAAACTATTTTAGCCAATACAACATTCATCCATATCCCGTATAAACACATAAGCTTTCTAGATTCCTTCCATATCTACCATAACATTATTGAGATTGCGCACTAATCCCAATATGTCAGCAAAGAGGTTTCATTCTAGTTCAGTAGCAATGGAATGTTGTATATCACCATAGGCCACTTACCCATCACATGCATATTAGTGGTATATTGTCCATTAATGCAAACATTATATCATGCATAATACATGTCCTTTAAAATAGATAGGTGCATAGCTAAACAATATTATTTAAGCAACTAGATATATAGGAAATGACAATTCAAATACTTATCTTTGTTTGTTTGGTAGACTACTTCTTGATCCTCATGTCCTTGCAAGAATAACTGGAGCCTTCTACTTCATCATCTGATTTTGGGAACCTGTTTATGTTTGTTTGGTGGGTGGACTCCTTGTTGATCCTTATGTCCTTGCAATAATAACTAGAGCATTCATCTTCATCATCCGATTCTTGGAACCTGTGTAATGGTTTTGAGTGTCACTAACTGTATTCCTTCTTATCCAAATACCGGAATGGATAAGAGTATGATCTTTGTCTTCACCAGTAGAATTCATATTCCTTATCACTTGAGGAGTGTTCTTTTCTACTCTGAATATTTTATTAGTTGGTTCATCACCTTTAATTGTGTGAGCATGATATATTTTCTTGCTTGACTTCTTGTTGAAGGAGGCTCCATTTTTTAGACAATATTTGGAGTACTACCCCTTCTCATCACAAGTGTAGCATCAAATGTTTGGAAGGAACTCTTCTAAATTTCTTTTGTCTTCTGTTGTGAAGATGGTCCTCCTTCTTTCTGTGATTTCTTCTAGAGTGAATTGTGAGATCTTGATCTACAATTTATCCCATCTTCTCCTCTCTTTGTTATGAGCCGAGTTTCTTCTTGTGTGCATTATTCCCATAGCATGCTAAAAGATATCAACTTCCTCCTTGCAAATATTCCTTGAATGAATGAATCCCATGATATTGGGAGGCCATTGAAGGTGTTCATAACAATCTCTCATTCTTCCACATTCTCTTTGGCTTCTTCAAGTTGTTCCTGGATTTGAGCAACCCTTGTGAAATGAGACTACATTCGCATTCTACAACTCGTTCCTCAATGGCATCTTCATGTTGATATTATTTCCTTCATGCAAGCTGGTCATTGTATTGAACGTCTCCTTGGGATTCTACAAGGATGATATAAGTGAGATCCAATGGAGACGGAAATAATCCTTATGGATTTGACTAAGTCCTTCTTGTGTTTTGTCTTTATCTCCCTCTTGATTTGCAACTTCTTCGTTGACATAGTTCGCCAGGTCATGCTTCTTCAGGTATGAGAAGTACTCCATAATTCCATGCTCATAGGTTTTGGGTTCCTTCAAGCTTATTCTCAAGCTTGGTATTGTTTGTCATCATGATAAAATTGAGAATCTCAAATGGAAATAAAGAGGATAGAACTTACCAACGAGATTGCTTCAACATAATGGTTGCTTGAAAGATTTTCTGGAAGAATGTTTTTGGTGGACCTAGGGTTTGATAAAGAAACCCTAATTTTTCAACTTAGGTATCTTTCATATCTCATTGGATAGAAAAAGGTGCCTTCTCAAGGTGAGTTGAGCAACATACTCATTTTCCCAAAATCGTGGATAGAACTACCAAATAGATGATGCCCTAGTTTTCCCGGCAAGAGTGTTAGGTCAAAAATTGAAAATCCAAAAAATGAGAAAAATCTTCCATAGAATGATGCACCCTCCTAAGGAAAGTTTGATAGTCCTCCTTTTTTCAACTGATCAGTGGAGGAAAGTGCACGAAGGAGGAAGCCCTAGTTTCCTCAACTTCTTCTTCAGAATTACATGATCTTGTTTCTATTTTATCTCTGAAATTCCTACTCCTTTAGTTCTAAAACTTAGTCCTGAGATAACCTGATCTGTATTCTTTCCAACCCCACAGGTTAGAGTAGAATTGGATTCTCCAAGTGGGACTTATGTGAATTTTCCTAAGGTAACTTCTTTAAGGATTATTCAACACAGTGAACTTGTACAGAATGTCATGTGTCACTATTTCACTTTCAGGGTATGAAACTCGGAGCAAAGAAAAATATAGTCTGTGCCTTATCTGCAACATATTACGAAATTTTATTTGGACCTTCCTAGCCTGAGATATAGTGATTCTCCCTAGGTCTCCTATTTGAGACTCGATTCTGGAGGAGGATGGAACCCTGATTTGAAGGAATCATATTTCCTAAATTATAGGAAATTTGTTGTTGAAATTAGCACACAAGGTACAACAAGATTTCATATTCGTCGTGTCAAAGTTTCAGCTCTGAATCCTTAACCAATCTTGATTTATAGCGAAAATTCTAAGAGGACTATATTTTGCCTTCTAGGGTTTTCAAGCATGAAACCTAATCTTCAGTAGCTGCCAGTGTAGCCGGTATTTCGACTGCACAAAGACTTCTTTCAAGGCGGCTCTGATTCCATGTTAATATTTCAATGATTATACAAGATCTAAAACATTTCGCATTATAGCATCATAACCATGTACACAAGGATCACTGAAAGAATGACAAGCACAACCACACAAATAAACACAAAGGCTTATCTTGGGAAAGCCTCATGGGGAATAAAACCTATCAAAACCTCCTCGATATAGACTTCAACCAAGTACAATGTAAGACCCAAAGAATAAGACTTATAAGACCCCAAGAATAATCCTGGACTACTTCCTCTCTCTCAAATGGACTGTTCTTTCTCTCTCTAGCGTAATTGCTTGAGTGTTCTACTTGTCCAAGTGAGGGAAGCACATCTCCTATTTATACTGATCAGCTGAGAGGCCTAATAACCCAATTGGGCCGACTTCTCGTTGCTTCCAAGGTCAAATTTCCTTGGAAGACTAAAAACTACATTTTAATAATACTTTTGTGGGTACTACTGAACCGACTTACAACGGAGGTTTTACCTCAAGATTTTACATAATCAATGACATCAATGACATCCCTAATTGGAGGAACAACATCTCCGGAAGGGATAATAACAATAATAATACAAAGTAGAATATCTTCTGCAGTTACATTTCTTTAACATATCCTAATCTTAAATTAAATTAATAATGATTTAATTTAATCTTTTATTATAAATTATTTTTTTAATAAATACATAAATTAATATATATATATATATATTTTAATTTATGTATTTATTAAAAAAATAATTTATAATAAAAGATTAAATTAGTAGGTACTCCATGTATAAACGGATTTTAACTCTATATATATATATTATAATTTATGTATTTATTAAAAAAATAATTTCTAATAAAAGATTAAATTTCTAATAATTTATGTATATAAACGGATTTTAACTCCATTGATAACATAGCTATGAGTAGGTACTCCATGTATAAACACATAATCAATAACATAGAAAACTAAAAAATTCCTAAAATTACTTTAAAATAGATATCAATAACATTAAAAATATTATCACATCTAAGTTTAAAAAGAAAATGTGGGGCCATAAAAATTAGATGTTATGAAAAAACTAAGATAGTATAAGGAGGTCATTAACCCTAATTTTAAAGATCAAATTATCTCTCTGTGAACTAGTTTCAATAAGAAAACTAATGTAGCCAAGATAAGACCTAACCCTCATGAGCTTCACAATAAAACATGACCTTAGACAATTCCTCAAACACCATGGGTGAAAGAGACTTGCAAATTACAAGAATTGATGATGAAAGTCTCTTTCTCTTAGAATAACATGCCTACACCCACATTAAATCACACTTTCATAACATTTGTTGTAATACAAACCTCCGTAACCTTGTAACATGTCCAAGCTATGATAACCTAGAAACTTTTGTTTCTAAGCTTTCTAATCATCTAAATAAAAATTTATAACAATCCAAATAATCCTCTTAAAGTAATCAAGTAATATATCTATGTAAGATTACAAGTATAGATAATAAAAGTGATTTTATCTTAAAATACCTACTTAAGCCTACATTAAATTTGAGTTTTATAATGTTCGATACCATATAAACTTTTCTCACTTTCCAACCTGTCATAACTACTACAACCTTACTTTTTAAATTATTTTCATATTAATAAATCTTATAATAAAATCACTTTCGTATTAAAAAAAATAAATTAAAAATTAAAATAAAGATCAGTCATCAAAAAAATCATTCATTTGTTAAAGAAGATAAGGTCAAGTTGACAAGCCAGGGCCCACTGGATCCACATTGGGAGAGAATTTATTTTAATGATGAGATTCTTTTGTTACGGTAGAAGGCGTAAAAGGGAGAGAACGTGGTTGATTCCTCTACATGTGCGCTACATTTGTGGAAACTGCAAAAACAAATAATTGTGGAAACTATAAACAAAAGAATGGTCAACGTTTCAGTGTTGCATTTAATACAGCTATTGCAGGGAAAGATGGATCAATTCAAAGATTCATAATTTCAGTAACATTAGATACATCATATACATATACTGAGAGTAGTAAGCACTCTGTAGCCTAGCAATTAATGCTGGCGTTGTGGGGCACAGCAATCGTCGGATTTGATCTCACTGTTGATCCAACGGTTGCTGTGCCCCACAACCACATCATTAATTGCTGCCGGGTGCTTATTGTTCTCCTACATATACACGAAATTGTTTAGTTTATTGTACATTGTACCATATTGTCAATATGTTGGAGGGTAAACTAAATTTTACATAATTTATATTTAGGTTTTAATTATTTTTTGATTGAAATTATTGAAATGATGGTTTTAGATTGTTGGAATTGCATAATCTGAGTGTTTTAAGGTTATTCAGGTTGCTGAATCCATTTATGTAGTCAAAATTGCAATTCCAATTACCCAAAATTACAATTCTAGCTATCCGCCAAAAAGATGCCAGTTGTTAATAGTTTAGCTCACTACCAATTCTACTAAAACTCTGTAACTCTTCTTCACTAACGGTTGTTGGACAATTAACAGAATTTTAGCTCACTATCAATGGGATAGTAGCATAATTCGAGTACAAATAACAAAAAAATCCAGTATTGAAAAAATATAGGAGTAGGTTGCTTATAGATTAAAAAAACTTATTGTTCAAAGTTTAAAAAATGTTAAATTACAGATAACCTATTCAATATTTACATGAAGTGTTGGAATTTGATAGGCAAGAGCCTTTTTGCAAGTCAAATAAATTAAATATTTTATACCTCTCATTACAAAAAAAAAATCAAAGAAAACATTAAAACTTCTAGAATTTATCTAATAATATATTTATAAACTTAATTATAATAATATTAAATAATTAAAATGTCAAAATTAAATTATAAAACAATAAAACCAATTTATAAGAATATATTCTAAAAATTATTATCCTAACTAAAATATAATATCATAACTAGTTACTCAACTTTATATTACAAAATAAATCTAAAATAAAACTAATATAATAGGATTTGATATTTATAATAAAAGTATAAAACAAAATATATATTATAAATTTTAAAGTTTAAAATGTTAAACTAATTTTAAATGAACTATCGGCAAAGTTAAAAATAAAACAAAAAAATTGAAATATTTTTTATTTTATAACATATGCAAAAAATATAGGTAAATTATGCCTAATATTCAGGGATTTTGGAACTCCCTTCTAATTTTCCTACACCGAAAGTCTAGCACCGAACTAATTATGCCACTATGATCAATGCTACTAAAACTCTTAATTAAGATTGGTTGGATAATGAACATAATTTTGACCATTTCTAAAAATAAAAATAAGATGAAAAATAAGATGAAAAATAAAAATAAGATGAATGTAGATAAGCACAACCAACCACTTAATTTTGTGAAGATAGATGGTTGTTAAACAAAAGCTACAATATTTAATTTTATATCCATTATTCATAGCAGATTGTTAGATTTAATATAAGCACAAAACAAATACTTGAAAAAAAAACTGATATGAAAAACAAAAACAAATGGTTAGTAGTTTTTTTAACCACCTTTTAACTTAAGCTTATTTAAATCTAAATCAAAATACATTTAAGAATAACAAGATACTACGACTATGAAAAGAATCCTTGTTGTACACTTGTTACACTTGGGTTAATTGTGTTGATCTGCCCAAACAAATCCAAAATCTGATATACTAGCACGGCCACAAGTAAAGTGGCAGTGAATGCCAATAGGTACAACCAACCACTTAGTTTTGTGAAGATTGTTGGCTTTTAAACAAAGACTAAAATATATACTTTTATATCAATTATTCATACCAGATTGTTAGACAAAGACTAAAATATATACTTTTATATCAATTATTCATACCAGATTGTTAGAGTTAATATAAGGGCAAAACAAATACCTTTTAATAAACAAAAAAAACAAAACAAATATTATTTAAAAAAAAAAATTGATATGAAAAAACAAAAACAAATTGCTACCAGTTTCATTAACCACCCTTTAACTTAAGTTTATTTAAATCTTACCAGTTTCATTAACCACCTTTAACTGAAGTTTATTTAAATCTTAATCAAGATGCATTTAAGCATAACAAAATACAACTACTACGAAATGAATCCTTGCTATACACTTGAAACTTGTTACACTTGAGTTAATCTTATTTATCGGTTCAAACAAGTCCAAAATCTATAATAATATCTAAATAACTATATCCTAATAAAAAATATAAACAAGAACCTGCTCATACCTACTCATAGCCAATTTAACCTTTACAAGAACCTGCTCATACCTACTCATAGCCAATTGGTTGTGGAATGACGTTGAAACCTTGATGTCAATTACTCCAATGGTTCAGTCAATTTACTCAAAATAAACCAACCCAAAAAAATGAAAAAGAGAAGAGCAAATACACGGAAATGTCTCTTTTAGATAAATATACATTCCTTGATACGGGGACAACCATTACATTTTCATTCATCCTGCATGTAAAACCAGTCATCAGCCATCATAAATTGGGTTGATTGAGAAAACATATACACCTCATGATTATCTATCTAACTTATTATGTAGTTTTCTGAGGGAGCCGGAACAGTTTTCTCAAAAATCCCTTCTTCTTGGCCGCTGCATTTGTTGATCTTTGGTGGCTCTGTGGCAAAGAACGACAAGTGATATTAATTCCAAGATTCGGGGACTGGTTTAAGCTACTGTGCTGATCTTCGTCTGCAATGGCTGCAGGGCAGTAGAAGCGACTATATCTCATGGACTGGCTTCGAACCTCCGGCGGAGACGAGAGGATTATATTACTCTCCGTCGCTTCTTCTTTAGCAATGCCGGGCCAGTACTCTGCTGGTGCAGAAAAAGTATTGTGAATATTGTACAGGTTTCTCATGGTCCCTATGCCCTTCACGTTGCCCGTTTGAGTGGACTGGCGCTCCCTCATCGCCATCGCTCTCTGCACAGCGGCGCCCAGCCGCCCGCTGCCGCCTCCCACATGGCGGTACTCCGCCTCCTCGGCCTTGCCTTCCCCCGCGCTGTTTCTTAATCCTTTCGGTGGATTCTTCTCCACATGATCGGTGTGCATCCGATTTTCGTGAAGGCGGGCGTATCTTCCCATTAGTCGCAGCAGCTGCGAAGCCTCGGTCTGTCAATAATTGGAATATCAACAATGCGATACAAGGTGTGTGAGCGTGAGGTGCACGCGAGGTTAATAAGAGACTTTTTTGGGGTAGATCCGTCTTTTCGACGCTAGGTCCGTCTTTTCCATGGTTGGTGGGTTGTTCAGTGGTTATGATATTAATAATGATGACATGCTGTACCTGTCGAGGACATTGACAGGCTTGTGGGAACACGGTCAGCAATATTTAACTTGTTGTAGGTATTTAATGAGGCCACATGGAGTTTTCATTGTTACTAAGCTTGTTGAGTTCGCATTAAATGGTGGTTTGCAACAGGTTGAATAATACTCCAAAACTTATAAGAATCTTTATTAAGAGTGGATTTTTAATTGATACTAAGCTTGCTGCGCTCGCATTAAATGGCTTGCAGAAGGCATTAAATGACTTGCAACTAGCTGAATAATACTCCAAAACTTATTTACTTATAAGAATCTTTACTTTTCTGTAAGTAAGTGGATGCTTTCATGGGATGATGGGACGGTTCTCTCTTAAATTCCTCAGGAGAAGAGAGAACTTTGATAAGTAAATAAGTTTAGCAGTGGTAACACTGCTGAAAGCTGTGTTGTCTGAAACTTTTCCAGTAGGGTAAAAAACAACTAAACAGCTCTGCTTTTTCAATAAACTTTTGATAAAAATCTGTTAAATTTGTTCTGAGTTTTTACAGTTTTGTAGTTTTAGGTATATATTTTTTTTATTAGAGTAAACTAAATCTCTAATTTTAAAACACTCTAAATTGCTATTGGGATCTGCCCTATTCCGACAAGTTGAGAGCGTTTTGGTTTGGTTAGCGCTTAGCGCTTATACTGGTCAGAAACTTTTGCCCTATTCCGACAAGTTGAGAGCGTTTTGGTTTGGTTAGCGCTTATACTGGTCAGAAACTTTTTTGGGGGCCTTTCATAGTTCCCCAGTGTGGTCCTTTGCAAGTTCCTGTACACCTTTATATTTTCCAAGCTCTCATCGTCCACACATTTTCACGAATAACACAAACATGATGCACTGGCTAACTGAATGATTCATTCATTAAAAACGACTGACAGAGACTTGACGAGCTAGTTGGAAATCAAGTTTATGTAAGGTTGACTTTGATGCGTCTTAATGATCTGTAATCAACGAACCTCGCGGGGAAACCCTAAACAAAAGGAAGTTTGAATAATTGAAGTTTGAAACTATCCCCATGAGAGATACCATTTCGAATCAATGTAGAATGGAGAAACAAGTTAATTACTATCTAGATTGATGAGATAAAAACAAAGTTAACTCTTCCCTGTGATATCGTTCTAAATCTAGAATTTATTGTCGTTGATTGAAGGGGTAATTGGTTTTTTTTAATAATTATTTTTAAATATTTTATATAGTTTTTTTGTTAAGCTTGTGACGGAGATTGAATCTAAGATATTTGAATAAAGCTACTTTTTCTAAGCTATTTAAAGTGTGAAAAAAAATTCCATGATAATTTTAGTTGTTTGTTGAAATTATAAAAACCTATGGAAAAATCATTCATATTTTTTAGTTGTTTGTTGAGATCATAGAAACTCATCTCTAAGAAAAAATATCATTATTGTAAAGAAGAATTATGACTACACTAGCTAGAGTCATGATGACACAATGTGCTTCTTCCAAACAACCCTCTAACTTTTCCAGAAGAAAATAGCAATTCTTTGATATTCATTAGAATCAAAGGTAATGTGATACACATCTATGATACTAAGTATCATATCGAGTCAATACCCACAGACAGTGCTCAAAACCAGAGCACAATACTCGCAAACAAAGCTCAGTAGCCTAAGCAACCAGACTCTTGGCCAAAGAAAACATACCACCATCAGTGCTCAACAACCTGAACACCAATACACAAATACCCTGCTAAAGAGGGCAGGGGCAATGAAACAACTGCTCCAGAAGAGCAAGTAAAATAGGCAGACATAGCGGCTAGGGTTGGAACCCTAACCGACTGATACAAGGAAAAATCCCCATAGCAAATGAGGGCGGCTAGGATTGAAACCCTAGCCGCGGATGCAAAGGACCTGCTCGCATAGTTGAGTACATGCCTACACGGCACCAAAAGACACCACACAGTTACTACCTTATCCAAACCTCGCCAAATAGCCCACCAGCCTGTCGTTCACCGTAGCCATGAGCACCCAAAATCGTAGCAGGAACCGCTGCACCTACCGAGAGCGCAACAGCCTCAAGTCGGCACATCTCGTCCAAAATCGCCCGAGCATCCCTGGATCCCAAGAAGGGACAAATACAAGCTCATAACAAGGACGAATACAAGGACAATACCCAACATAGGGAAAACGACGAAGATACCCAAACATATGCCAAGCCACAACCACAGGAGCTCCATTCACAATGCCATCACCGTCGCCACAGAAGATGAACCGAAAGGAGCAGTCCATGAACTTGTCGTCGAGCAAAGACCTTCAAAACACAAGAGAATCCAGCCCATGAGCTTGAAAAACCACTGAAAGCAAAGAAGAAAGAGGGCGGCGGCTAGGGAAGAAGCCCTAGCCGCCATATACAAGTTCGCAAAACGACTCTCAAACCCTCCTTAAATAAACAACCCTCTAATTTATTAATGTATATGTCAAAAAGAGTATAAAAACAAGGCACAGCCTTGCTTCTAATAGTCTTTAATTCAACATGAACTTTTAGCTCTTCAAATCTATTCCAAAGGTTAGTTTTTGGTTTTGGACCCTCTGTGAAATGCCTTTCTAAAGTCAACAAAGCAACACAATACATTGATTTTGTTATTCCTAAGCATAACAAGGTGGTTCACAATTAAATGATAACTCTTAATAGAGAATTTAAGTTTTCTAACCTTAAATCGATCTTAACCAATTCCACCAAGTTGAAGTTTATGACCTAACCCAATTCTATGGTTCATAAGTTCACAATTTTGATACATATAAATCTTGAATGGAGTATTAAATATATTGAATTGAATTCTTTGGTACTTCGTATTTATACTCGTTGTGCCACTCATGCAGGTCAAAGCTAAAATATAAATTATTTGTTTATTTTATATCCTCAACATCTACAAGTCATACTAAAGAGATTGAATGTGACTGATTCGAATCATTCAAATGATACTCCTTTGGAAGAAGAAGTGATTCATCGAGTATAGAAATTTTTGGCAA
>LPNX010028044.1:125262-142767 GCA_001517045.1 Pseudotsuga menziesii
AATGGATGCCTTGTAGCTAATGCATGAACGCATGGATAACGTATAATTTGGAGTGGACTAGTAGTTGCTGCATGGATAACATATAATTTCAAGGTACTTAAGTTGCAATCTATCACCCAAAATGCGGGTGACAGACACACCACCAAGGATATGGAGGCAGGTGACAGGGCCAGCCTACCATCTACATGACATCACTCCCTTCTGGCTGCATGCATTAAGTTTGAAACCAAACATGGACAACTCACAGAGGTTCGAAGGGACACGCTCGTCACCTTATGACTTTAATGCACCTCCTTGGTGCTTGGGCCGACACACCATCAAACTAATGCCCAGAGCCCTGCAGCAGTTTGGTCATCTGTTCTCCAAGTTCTTGCAAATACGTCATCTTCCCTCCTCTGGTCGCTCGGCCCTCTGCAACAGAGTCCTGGGATTTGAACTCTTTGTCACCCTATGTTGGCCTGCAATGTCTCGTAGACAACGTGACACCCCTCGTCGTGGTCGCCAGGGGAAAGGCAATCAAACTGACCGCCCAATTCAGCTCAGCGCTCAAGCCAGCGGCGATGGCTTCGACGTCAAAATTCCTGAAGCGGTTCGTCTCATGGTCAATGACTGGGAAGACGAATTGTCAAGGGCTCATAGCGCAGTTGGTCGCACTCTAGAGAGACGACGCAATTATTGGGTAATAAAAAACCTCCTCATTCGGCTCATCCTCTGTTTTCATTCCCTGTCTCTAGCACCTACACCTCCTGCACCACCACCTCCACCTCCTGCTCCTGTCATCCCCACACCACCACCCCTTGATCTTGCCTCTGTACCCTCCACCTCCATCCTTTTCCTTGCATTCCCTATGGATTGTGATCCCCCTCTTTAGCAGGTGCGAATAAAATCTCTCTCTGCAAGTAAAAGAGCTCCCAATCCAGCCTTTGCAAAGAATACGGCTCCTCTGCGAGTCAAGCAACCGCATGCAGGTAGTCTTGATGATGATGCATCCTCCAGCAGCGAAATGACAACCTCCTCTGATGACGATACATTAGATGCACAGGACGGCCCCAGCGTGTCGGCTTCCATCGGCTTTGTGTTGATCCTAGATTTGTTATCATTTTTGACAATTAAATTACTCATTTAAACATATGTTTTATTATCTTTTTGCATATTTTATGTCACACGGATCACTATTTAGCCCAGGTATGTATGAATTTAAGGTTTATATAAAATCCATTTATTATTTTTATTTTATGATTTTATTAATTAAAATTGACATTAAGATTTGTCCTCGCCATTGGTGGATGGATTGCCCATTGTGGTATTGCCAAAGGATTCTCTGTTTTTTGGTGTGGCGTTTGGTTGTAAAAGGAGGGTTGGTGTGAATTTCTTTGGGAGTTTTGTTGTTTCTGTAAGTTTCCTGACTTTCTGGTCCAAATGGATCCTGGAGGGGTTCCTCCGCTCTCTCTACCTCCTGATCTGGAAGCTTTCAAAAGGTTGATTGCTTCCAGCGGTTAGGGAAAGGGGGGGCATCTAATAAGTTTGTAAAGAAGGTAGACATTCCTTCGGTTGAGCTACCTGTTGAAAGGATTTGCCGATCTGCATTAAACCTTGCTGAGCGAGGGCTCATTGGTCAATTCACTGGCCTATGGCCCTCTCCTAAGGCAATCGAAGGATGGGTGCAGAGGAATTGGAAGCCTCTTGTCTCAGAGGATATTTGCAGTCATTTTGTCGGACGAGGTTTCTTCGTGTTTGTATTTGAATCAACTGAGGATAGAGATCTGGTCTTCCGAAATGGCCCTTATTTCATGGGTCCTTAAGGTCTTTATTTGAATAAATCGACCCCCGATTTCGACCCTTCCCAGGATGTTCCATCTGCAATTTCGGTATGGGTAATATTACCCTTCCTTCCTCTACATTGCTGGAACACTAAATCTTTGGTTATAATTGGGAATAAGCTCGGCAAATACATAGACCAGGCTGAAAGGAAAGATCAATTTTCCTGTGCTAGGATTTGTGTAGAAGTGGATCTGGAGATTTGTATGCCCGAAGCAATTCAGTTAAATGTAGCAGACTAGTCTTACACTCAGGAGCTGGACTATGAGCAAATTCCATTTAAGTGTAGGTTTTGTCACGGCTATGGCCATTTTGCTAGAAATTGCAAAAAAAAAATCTGAAGAGGAAAATGTTAAAGAGAAAGAAGACCAATGGACTCAAGTCCAAAAAACAGGAAAATCAGGGTAGGGATTTAAAAAGAAAGGAAAATCAGTAATTGGTGACTTTGTGGCTGGGACAGCTTTCCAGGCTGGTGATATCCTAAAAGGTGATCATAACTCTTTTGCTGTCCTAAATTCCTCGGAAACTATCCTTGAAGAAGGCGAATTGAGTAATGTGGAAGTGATCGAGCCCATTTTAAAAGACATATCTATTCTTAAGGATTTATCTAGTCCTTCCTTTGTTGCTCTTCCCCCTGAAGGTGGCTCCCCTCCCTCTTCTCCTATCAATTCTTGCTCTCCTCCTTCATATGCTGAAATTGCATGGAAGAAAAATGAGGTTAGTCCTGACTCTTCAGAAGATTATTCCTTTGAGAAAAAAAAAACAGTTGGCAGGAAGTCTAAAAACGAGATAAGGGAAGAAGAGGCTGAAAGGCTCAAGACTCAAGGTATCCAGGAAACTATTGAAATGTCTTATGGGAGAAATAAGAGAAACATGCTTCCTAAGGGAGTAATTACTCCCTCTTCTTTGGGTAAGTAATGCTTTTAACTTCTTGGAATTGTAGGGGATTCGGGCATTCTAGTAAAGCTGAAGCTATTAAAAATTTAATAAAATTGGCTCCTCCTGATCTCTTATTACTCCAAAAGTCTAAAATAGAGGAGGATGCTCTTCTTCTCATCAGCAAAAACAAGTGGAATTTGAATTCTGGTAAGGCGGTCAGCGCTAGAGGTTCCTGTGGGGGGGTTGCCACTTTATGGGGCAAAGATAAATTTCAGCTTTTAAATGAGTATGTAACTCAGCATTGGATCTTTACAGAGCTTGGTCATATCAACAGTAATTTAACTATTGCCCTATTCAACCTTTACGTTCCTATTATTTACGGGGAAAAAAAAGATTGCTGGCAGTCGATTTTTTATTTTCTTGTGCTTCATTCACCGGCAAACATTATTATCGCTGGTGATCTAAATTTGACTTTGGCTCCATGTGAGAAGAAAGGGGGAGTGCGTGGCAAATATTACATGCATGATGTTGTGGAAAATATGATACACGATTGGGATTTGGTTGATATTAAGCCTAAGGTTGGCTAGTTCACGTGGTCAAATCAACGAGTTGAGGCAGCGAGTATTTTTGCAAGATTAGATAGGTTTTTTAGTGCAGGGTCCCTTGTTGGACAGCAAATGGATGATTTCATCTAAAATCCTTCCCACGCTGGTGTCAGATCACCATCCGATTTCCTTGCAATTTGAAATTGAAGATGAGCTCAACCCAATTCCTTTTAGGTTCTGCCCTCTATGGATAGAACATGAAGGGTTTATGGATACATTCTCTCAGGCGTGGTCCGATTTTGTGAATGGGTCTCCTAGTTATGTTTGGGAACAAAAAATGAAACAGACTAAATGTGCTTTGAAGAATTGGATTAAACTACCCCTTCTAACTCCAATGAGTGTCAGGAAGGATAGAGTTGCAGAGCTCTCAGTTTTGCAAGTTGAATTGGAAAATAAAGAAGTTATCTCCTCTCATATTGCTCTTCACCAGACCGCCCAGCTTAAAACTAATATATCCTTCAGGCAGGAGGAGGAGTATCTCAGATTGAAGTCAAGAAGTCTTTGGCTGAAGGCTAGGGACAAGAACTCCTCTTTTTTTCACTGTCAATGCAGGGCCAGGCTTTCCAGAAATCACATCTCAGAAATCATTGATGATGAAGGGGTGACTATTAAAGGACAAGACCTTCTAAAGCAATCAACTAGTAGGCATTTTCAAAAGTTATTTAAAGATGATGGTTTTTCATATGATGATGTGTTTTCTGACTTTCTGCTCAATGTTCCTTCTCTGGTCAATTTTGAGGATAACTGTGACTTAATGAAGCCTTTCTCTGAGCAGGAAATTGTTGAAGTTATTTGGGCCATGGAGTCAGACAAAGCTCCGGGGCTAGATGGTTTTTCGATTCATTTTTATAAAGCTTGCTAGACTATAATCAAGACTTACTTGCTAAGAATGATCATTGCCTTCCAGAAAAAAGCTAAAATGGGTGGGTGCACAAACTCTACTTTTCTTGCCCTCATTCCTAAAGATGTCAACCCTTCTTCTTTTGATAGGTTCAGAGCAATTTCTCTGTGTAATGCTTCTTATAAGATAATAGCCAAACTTTTAGCAAACAGACTAAGGCCTTTGCTTGGTAAGCTGATATCTCCTCTTCAAGGGGGTTTTGTAAAAGGCAAACAATTAGTGGACAACGTCATACAAGTTCAAGAAGCTTTACATTCTAGTTTCATTAGGAAAGAGAAAGGCCCGTTAATAAAGCTGGATATGAAAAATGCTTTCGATTGATTCAAGCTTCCTTTCCTATATGAAGTCTTGCATTCTTTTGGCTTATGTTCAAAATTTGTTTCATTGATTAAAGCTTGTACTGATAAGCTGTGGATATACCCTTTGGTAAATGGCAGACCCATTGATTTCTTTAAAGCCACTCGAGGCCTTCGTCAAGGATGTCCATTGTCCCCCTTTTTGTACATCTTGATGGCAGAAACTCTTAGTAGAAAATTATTAGCTGAAAAGGATGTTGGATATATTCCAGGCATTAAGATCGCGAGGGGTATTGAACCAATCAATCATGCTCTTTTTGCGGATGATTCTCTTCTCTTGGCAGGGGCCTCTATGGCAATTGCTCGGGCCTTTAAAGATACCCTCAACAATTTATGTTTAAGCTCAGGTGCTTTGATTAACAAAAACAAAAGTGCAGTCCGGATTTCAGATCTCTTTGGCTTTCCTGGTTTTGTCAAGTGGGAAAAAATCAAGTATCTAGGCCTCCCCTTAACTCTTGGTCCGGCTCCTCCTTCTCTGTGGATTGAAGTGTTGGCCAAATTTAAGGCTAAAATAGCCTCATGGGGGGGACAATGGATTTCAAAAGCTGGGAAACTGATCTTGATTAAATCAGTTCTTTCAGCACTTCCAGTTTTTCAGTCAACTCTAATTCTTGCTCCCAAAGATGTCTCTACTCAGCTTTCAAAACTAATGAGAGATTTTTTATGGAATGGAGGGAAAGGTGGCCAAAGAAAGATGCATTTGGTGAGATGGGAGGTCCTCATGTGCCCTACTGCAGATGGCGGTCTTCAAATACGTGATCCTGGTCTTGCTAATTTGGTAATGGTAGGTAAGCTGGTTTGGCGACTTTTTGAGGATCCCAAGCACCATGTTAGTAAAATCTTCAGGATGAAGTATTTACACGGGGTTTCTTTATGAAATATTTCTTTTGAAAATTCTTCTTCTGGCTCTGGTATTTGGAATTCCTACAGGAAATGTCTGGCATTTTTCAAACAAAATTTGTATAAACTCCCTGGTAACGGGATGAAGACCCTTCTTTGGGAGGATTTCATCTCAGGCACTCCATCTTTTTCCTCTGATTCTCAATTGCATGATTTAATGTTTTGGTTTAAGAATCAAGGTTTAAATTGACTTGCTGATATATGTAAGTGGGATCTTGAAGGCAATTGGTCTGGCTGGATTTTTCTAGAACTCCTTGTCCATTTATCTTCTCAGAAATTGTATCTCTCTTCCCTTCTCATGGGCCTGGCTCTAGTACACATTTCAAGCAAAGATCGATGGGGATGGGGCGTTGAAGGGTCTTACACAGCTAAGTCTGCGTTCTTGTCTCTCATGCTGGCTCACAATTCGACCTTTCTCCAGCGATTTGGCACTCAGTATGGTATTCTTGCTTCCCTATGGTTAATTTCTTTGTGTGGCTGCTGTTAAAAAACAAAAATTTGACTGGTGATAACCTTCAGAAACGGGGATTCAACGGGGCTTTCAGATGTTGCTTTTGCCAGGTTGCTAATGAGACGGTCGACCATCTATTGGTGAGTTGTGAATTTGCCAGACAAGGCTGGCATCTGGTTCTTCATTATTTTAATCTTTCTTGTCTAAGGAAAAACTCTATTAATCAATTCTACTTTGTCTGGCATGACCGACGACCCCCAAAATGTAATGATGCAGCCTTGCATAAACACTGGCATTCAATTCCGAAATTTTTGTTGTGGTCTTTGTGGATTACCCGGAATAATTGTCTATTCAGTGATCAATGACCTAAACTTCAGCTTGTTGTTATGAAAACGTTATCATGGCTAGCAGAAATAATTGGCCACTCAACATCTTCTTTGCCAGATTTGAATTATTTGGGTTCTTCTTCAAATGTTATGGGGAATATCAATTTGAAACCTATCTCGCCCCCTTCGTGGAGGTTCTGAGGTGAAACTAGTTCTCTCAACTCTTTATGGATGAGTTCATCTTCAGCTGCAATTTTTTGTTATGGTGCTTCGAAAGGTGATCCCTGGGTCTCTAGCGCAGGTGGTCTTGTTATCTCTCCAGATGGTTTGTCTTCTATCAGGTTTTGCTGGGGGCTCGGTATTATGTACAATAATCAAGCGGATTTTACAGCCTGCTTCAGGCGAGTCAGTTGGCTAAGAATAAAGGATACAAGTATGTCCAAATTTTCGGTGATTCTGAAATTTTGATTAAAGCTTTAAATTCCTCTGATAGTTTAAAAAATTTTGGTTTAATTGTAACTCTGCAGAGAATTAAGAGAGTTTTAAATTTTTTTGATAAGGCGGATTCCTATCATATCCTTCGGGGATTCAATTCTTCTGCAGATGACTTGGCAAATCAAGCTTGTCATCTTTCTCATGGTTTTCTCAGTCTTAACGGGGAACCCGGCCATTTTTACCCTATTCCGTAATTTCTATGTATAGGAGACTGTTTGGGAGTCTCTATTCCTGTTCAGCGATATGTAGCAATTTCTTGTGAATTTGTATCCAGGTTGATTGGTGTTTTGCCAAAATAAACCTGTTTTTCCTATTTCAATAAATCTACCCGTTTTTGTTAATAAATAAATAAAAATAAATATTAATTTTTAATTAAATTAATGTACATATTGAAATTTAATAGTTTAAACTATATGTATTTGAATTAATTTATACTAGTATAGGCCCATCTAACTTCAATTCTACAAAGTGCTGAAAGGGATCAAATATGCAAACCTTTCACCACTAAACTACAACACACATCCTTCTCACCACTATGTTATGATGCATCAATTCTTATTATTTATTTATTTATTATTATTATTATGAGACATATGATCACTTCCCTCTCACTAATATACGTATAATTAATAACAATCAAAACACCCCGTTATTCTAGCAATTTTCTTCCTAATTCCGGTCAAAATCACGTCTCAAAACTGCACTCTATACAATTATGCAATTTCAACAATCACTATTATATTTTCTAGAATAAATATCGGATTTTGAAACTACCCAAATCATTGAAATCACGATTTGAGCAATCAAAATTGCACATTCAACAATTATTTCTCCGTCAGATTCTAGGGGCTCGGGGCCATTTTGGTTGTCATGTATACTTCTCCCTCACCACTATGTTACAACAAATTGATGCATGTATTCTTATTTTTATTTTTTTTATGATTTATGATTTATGATTTATTTATTTTATATGGGATAGAGAGATACTTCCCTCTCACCACTATTTTTTCAATCGAAAAAAGTAACTTATTATTCATCCAAAAGAGAATCAAAGTTACATCTAGATTGTTCAATATGAGCCTCTTTGGCATCATACTTTCTCTTCCAAAATAGCATCACAAAAAAACCCCAGACCTTCTTCTTAGACTTATATAATCACAAAATATGATGACAAAATCCAAATTATTGCACCTATACATAAATACAATAAAAATCCTTCAAGCTTGATATCGGAAAATACTCCATCATATAGCCAAGTACTACATTTCTTCCAACAACTAACTTTAAGGTGATTAAATCCCAACTTCAAAAAACAAACTTTGAGAGAGAACTGGAAAGCTAAAAAAGGAGACAGATCCAGAGTCTATCAAGGAATCCTTCACATATTCCTCAAAAAGAATTAAGCCATCCATATTACCAACCGCATCCTTAGAAAGTCTATTAGCATCACCTTTAAAATCCCTATAAATATGAGTGAAAAAAATATCTAAGAAACTCAAGATCATTTTTTTCACTCTAGCAACCCACTAATCCAGCTGAAGTGCCTGAAGATTTGAAGACCGTTATACCCACTCTATAATAATATTGGAGTCACCTGCAATCTAAATTATGAAAACACCCCTTTTAAGAGCAAACCAAAGTAGACCCCATAAGGAAAGCAATTTAGCCTTTGTGTTTGTACCAATCCCAACACCCATTTTTAAATATATAATATGATCACTTTTGATTTGTAGGATCATGCCTGCCCCACATTGATCGTTCTTCTCAGCTCCATCAAAAAATCTTATTGATATAGATTGATCCAACAAAGGAAAGGAATGAGTCCTCTTCCTTTTCATCATCTCAACTTTGAAATATTCCTTAAATAAACTGATAGCTATTTAACAAACAAGCGAGATTGAAGGTTTTGCATCGTCAAAAATACAATTATTCCTCATTTTTCACACTTCCCAAATAATAAATAGAGGTATCTCTTTAAATTTTAATTTTTTTCTAAATCAAGAAAGCATGTTGTCTTCAAAATCGTGAGTTTACCAACTATCATTGAAATGTAGTAAGCTACAACATTCTTCCCAAACATTATTGAAGTAAGTACATATATCAAATAAATGGGATGCAGTTTCAACTTCATATCTACAGAGAACAGATATACTTGGGCCATAAAATCCCATTTTGAGAAGATTGTTCCATGTTAATACTTTGTTCTCCATGCGGAGACATATGAAGCATTGCAATTTTATTGGAATATTCCAGTTCCATATATTTTTTTCCCACCATTTAGGAGAAATTTGAATATGATCACCAATAACAACTTCATAGGCTTTATTTGTTAAGATAATCCCATTAGAATCCTTCAAGCTCCACACCAGCATGTCTTCTTTATCACAAAGTATAACACCTACTCTATTCCTGATCACAATAAATCTATTCTATTCATGAACTAAGTAAGAAGGTATCCCCAGATCAGAAGCCAAATACCAATAGGACAAAGAGGATCCAACCACTATATGTCTTCTAAAGGATGAGAAAGAACTAGTATATTGATAGAGTAGAGATATAAAATAAGTTGTTGAGATAATTTATATCCATATACAACTCCAATAAAAGGATCTATGCCGATAACAACTTGAGTATCCCTGCCAATTTTCCAGCTGAGCCAATTTCCCATAATTGGAAAATATTTAGTAAGAGCTTTCTAGATTAGAGAAAATGAAGAACCAGTAAAATGTGGACTTTGAACCCACTAAGAGACAGGCCTACATTTTTAATATTTGGATTTGATAAATTTACACCAAATACCCTCACCAAAAAGACCTCTCCATACGATTTTAGCACTAAAAGTAGAGCAAAACCAATCTCACCTCTATGCTACAACACAATGATGCATGCATTTTTATTTTTTATTTTTTTATGAGAGAGACACTTCCCTCCACCCGCACTGCAGAAACACACCTTCTCAACCCAATGACTTGCTTCATTTTTTAAATAATTTATACAATTATTAATGTACTATAAAATTACATTTTACTAATAGCATACTTCCAAGGGATTATTGATATATTGTTAACCTCTCCTAAAATAATTAGTATTTATGTAACAAAATCAATATTTTTTAAGAAAATCTAAATTAAAGAACACTCAACTCAATGTTATGGACTAAAAAGCAAAGCTTCTCTATCCACTTGTTTCGATTACCAAGGTTGTTATTATGTATTTTCAAATTCACTCTTTCTATTATGTATTTTCAAATTCACTCTTTCTTACATTTGTTGAAAATTGAATTACACAAAACTAAATTTTTATGATGCTTTTTATTGTTTTACGAAAATTAAATAAATATTTTGAAAATAAAAAATGTATATTTAAATTTTTATATTAAAAATTGTTTTTTGCCCTTTTTTAAAGAAAAAATCAAATTAAGATAAAAAGGATAATATACAAAACATTGCATCAAAGCAGAGCAATGAACCAAGCACATAGCTTATTTGTGTCCATGTCCACACTAGTCCAAACCTCCATATCACAAAACCAAAAGAACTACCCCTCCCCTAGGGAGGAAAATAGGGCATTAACAATCTTTAAAAAGTTGAGCCATAACAAGAGAAAAAACTTCCTTTCATATGTTTCAAACTACTTTCACGTAAAAAATAATTAGAGTTTATTTTGTGAGCTAAAACACTACTATTCCTTCATAAAACTAAAGTCAAGATTCCATTCAAAGACATCACCTAACAAAAACAAGCAATCAACTCCTTGAAACCTAGGGAACGCTAGTCACAACTTCACGGAATGACTACAGCTAATCACCATCGCCAGCTGCTCCCGACATCACCATCCACGCCCAAGCACTTGAACCATTCTCATTCACATATGAACTTTTAGCAAAAGGGATGCCAAGATACTTTGCAATAACATCAATTTTCAAATGCATTAGCCTGGAGTCAACATAATTCTCTTTCTAGAACCTCATCGATTCTTCATCCCCTTTATCTTTCTCATTTTGTTCCCTCAAAAACGTACCTTAGCAATAAGGCCTTTCAAGTCCCACAACAAGGCCACCAACTATCATACATAGCCATGTGATTTCAGGTGGATCCTGGATTCTGAATCCACTCAAACAATGAATCTAACTCTTCCTATAGTTTGGAATCCTCAAGCCCATCCCACAAATCCTTTTCCACCTCTACGATTTCTTCCTTAATGACATGGGGCACATTGGACTGATACAACAAAGCCACTTGAGCCTCCTTAAGCTTCTCCCAAGTGGCTCATTTAAATTCCATCAAATTCCTCTCCTATGCCTCCATGTTAGTCTTCCTCCTCTTGGTCTCCATCAACTGACAACCTCTTCCTCTTGACACAGTTGAGTCTACACAAGAACCACCCCCAACCCCATCTTCGATCCACTCCTTGCAACCACCCACAAAAAAATAGAAGGAAAAGAAACCCAGGATCCCAAAAACATAATCACTGAGTCCAATACCTGTTGCCCCATAAAAACCATTAACCCCACTCAAAGCAATGGGCACCTCAACAAATTTCCTTGAACTAAAAATCAAAACCATATTTAAGAAAGATCATTTAGACTAAAGCAAAATCATTTCCAAATCAGAACATCGATTACCATTTCCTCCCCTGAATCCTCTCATGATTTCCCGACTTCTCTAGACATTGGATCTACCCTCCTCCATCCACCTCATAAATATCTAAATGTTAATCCCATAAACACCATGTCTCATCACCATAAAACTAGAATCCGACACGTACCGGGATGACACCACCATGCTATCTTCCTTCACTATGGCCACCCGCATTTGCGAAAATAATTTTACTTGTTGTAAGGATTGATTGACTAAAAATACCTACTTGGACAAGATATTTGTTTGAAAAAAAATTATAGAAGGGGGAAATATTTAAATTTGCCACATACTCTTTGTCTTAACTATTTGGATTAAAAATTCACTGAAGTTTTTGGCATTTATAGAGAGAGGCATGATCTTGATCTTGACTATTGAGTAGTTGTACAATTAATGTGTAATTTATTAATGTTGACTGTATAATGTATTAATGTTGAAGGAAATCTTGAACCATCAACCTTCTTGTTAAGACTTACACAAGATAGTTTACTTTAACTTCAACCAACAAAAATTTATGAGTTTGTGCAAGAGGAAATGGCCCTAGAGTTCAATGCAATTGTATTCTTAGATATGGAATTCCTCTCCTTCACACTTATTTTCTCCAATTCTATTGCATTCTACAAGTCCTTTAAGGTTATGGTTCATTGATCCACTCCCCATAGGTTTGATTGTTTGCAATGATTCTTTTCCTTAACACTTATCATACTATTTTTTCCAATTCTATTATTTTTTGCAAGTCCTCCATAGTTATGATTCATGAGCCAAACCTATTGATGTATTTGTAACTTCGGAGTGTATTCACTTGTATATCTTATGTATTGTACCCCGATGTTTATTCTGGGAAGTTTCTATAATGTATTTGAGTCATGTAATGCCCCGATGTTCCTATCGGTAGGTTCTATAATGTAAACAAGTCATGTCAAGTCATTGTGGGTAACCCTCCTATTGTTCAAGGGTTAAAGTCCCCGCAGTTCCAGGGCACTAGGGTTATTAGACTCTCCTAGAGAAGTCGACCCTAGTGAGTCATTGTCAAGTCAGGAATTTATATAAATAGAGAGTGAGCCTCTCTATTTAACACACACTCACTCACACTCAGTTGTAGTGCATAGCTGAGGAAGAAGAAGTTGCCGGGGCTAGAAAGAAAGAGGCTACTGCTGTCGGGATATCATCTTACTGTTTTTGGGGCTTTGCTGTTTGGTGCTGATTCTATCTCTGAGGAAGTTGCGGGGTTTTCTCCTTTATGGTTTCCCTGAGGAAAATCTTTGTGTTCATTGTCTTATGTGTTCGATTGTTGTGCTTTCTATTCTCTCAGTTAAGATCCTAAGTTAATGCTAGCTTAAATGATAAAAATCTAACATGGTATCAGAGCTAACCTGAGAAGAAGACACTATGCAGCTGCGAGAACTAGGGCTTCCTACTTTTTGGATCTCTCTCCATAGATTTTCAGCAAAAGAAGGTTGGACTAACTCTCCTCCCTAGGGCGCATCTTTTCGTTGAAGCAGAATCTGAGTCTGAGCATTTTTAGTTTTTGACTTGACACTGGAGCCGAAAATTAGGGCTTTCCACAGAAGTGGAATTTTTGAGTGAGCCCAGGCCTGGATTGATCTCCTCCTCAAAATTAAAGTTTAGATATCAATATCAAAGCATTTGGTTGGACAGAACTCTGGAAAAGCCAAACCCTAATATGCTCCTGAACTAGCACTACAAAAATTCAGCTCCAGATTTAGGTCCAACATCTTGACCTAGTAGGATCTAAATCTTTTGTATTTCCATTTGAGGTTCTTAGTTAAGATGTCTCATCATACCAAGCTTGATGAAAAGCTTGAGGGAGCTGATAACTTTTGAGCCTAGAAGTATAGGATCTCCCTGGTCTTGGAAGAAAATGAGTTGGACTCCTACATCAATGAGGACATTCCGGTTCCAGAGGGAGATGAGGCTAAGGCCTTACACAAGAAGAAGTTCGTTATGGCTAAGAGGATTATTGTTGATTAAATCAAAGATCACCTCATACCACAGGTGTCCTCCCTAAAGAAACCTAAAGCTATGTTTGATGCCCTAACCAAATCATTTGAAGGAAAGAACATAAACTGGAAGATGACCTTAAGGAACCAATTGAAGAATGTGAAGATCCAGAATGCGGATACCATACAGTCATACTTCACAAGGGCCTCCTAGATCAAAGAACAACTTGAAGCAGTAGATGAAGAAGTGGAGAATGCAGAGATTGTAATGACTGCCTTGAATGGTCTCCCTAGGACATGGGACTCTTTCATTCAAGGGATCTATGCCAGAAAGAAGTTAGTCAAGTTCATCAGACTATGGGAATAATTCTCTCAAGAAGAAGCTCGGATAGCAGCTCGAGAAGAAAAGATGGGAAGTGAAGATCAAGCTGTCACAGTACAATCCAAGAAAACTAGATCTAGCCACCACAGAGGTAAGTACTCTCATCAAATGAATAACTTTAGAAAGCCTAGAGATAAGTATAAGTTCATTTCTTATACATGTGATGAAAGAGGACACTTTGCTAGAGATTGTCCTAGAAACAAAAGTAGCTCTCACAAGAAGAAGGGAAACAAGAGAAGACATCGTGCTCATGCTGTAGAGGATGATGAACCTTCCACAAAGAGAAACAGACAAGACAGTGATGATTCTTAAAGTGATGAAGAATATGTTCTGATTTCTGCTCTCATGTGAACTATCACACATGGCAGCAATAATTGGTTTATAGACAGTGGTGCTTCCAAACATATGACAGGATTCAAGGAATCCTTTGTGAAATTATTTGAACATGAATCACCTCACAAGGTGAAACTCGGAGATGACTACCAGTATCCAATAAAAGGTAGTGATGAATCCTCATACAAGCTAGACTCTGGAAAGTCTATCAAGATGAAAGATGTATTGTTTGTACCTGGACTAAATAAGAATCTCCTCTCCATATCTGCATTAGATGCAAAAGGAATGAGGGTTTCATTTGTAGATGGCCAAGTCCTCATGTGGCCAAAGGGAAAATCTTTCGATGATGCAGTGGTAATTGGGGAACAAGAAGGATGACTATACAAATTGAAGGGCCAACCATAACAAGCTTTGGTTCATGACTCGGTAGAACCAAATGAGCTTTGGCATAGAAGGCTTGCACATGTGTATTACAGAGCACTACCACTTGCAAGCAAAGCTCTTGAAGGTCTCCCAGAAATGCAGACAAAACATGAAGGTGTATGCAAAGGATGTGCAAAAGGGAAGAGCACAAAGAAGACATTTCCAAGTAGCGAGAGCAAGGAAAAAGGAATCTTGGAAATCATCCACTCCGATGTATGCGATCCAATGTCATCCAGTTCACTAAGCGGGTATGTATACTATGTTTCTTTTATTGATGATTTTTCTAGAAAGACATGGATATACTTTATGAAGAACAAAGATGAAGTATTCAGCAAGTTCAAGGAATTCAAAGCCTTGATCAAGAACCACACTGAAAAGAAGATCAAGACCTTTCGATCAGATAATGGCAGAGAATTCACATCAAATGAATTCAAAGAGCTATGCAAAGACTTGGGGATTAAGAGGGAGTTATCCACTCCATATAATCCACAACAGAATGGGATTGCAGAAAGGAAGAATAGAATGATCATGGAAGCAACAAGGGCCATGCTTCATGAGCAAGATCTTCCCATGCATCTATGGGTAGAAGCTGCTAGAACAACGGTGTATGTACAGAACCGTACTCCACATAGAGTACTCGAGAATAAGACACATGAAGAAGTCTTCTCCGGCAAGAAACCACAAGTCAGCCATCTCAGAATATTCGGCTGTCCTGTATACATACACATTCCAAAATAAAATATGACGAAGTTAGATCCTTCAGAAAAGAAGGGTATATTTGTGGGATACTCTGGAAGCTCGAAGGCTTACAGAATATACTTCCCAGGGTTCAAGAAGATTGACATTAGCATATATGTAACATTTGACGAAGATTCAACCTACATCAAATCCAGGAAGAGACCGGCTGAAGAACTTGAAGAAACAAGAGCACCCAGAATTCATGATACAACCATGAACGAAGAATTTCAAGATCGAGAATTAGAAGAACCTCAAGAACATGTAGATCCACCTCAGGAGAAGAATCCTCATAAGAGGAAACCTACTTGGGCACGTGAAATTATCCAAGGTGCAGAAAGATATGGAGCTTCAGAAGAAACACACAGAGGAATAAAGAGAACTAGGTCCTGCTCCAGTTATGTAGCCTTGCTATGTGACATTATTGAAAAAGAACCTTCAAACTATGAAGAAGCGGCAGAAAGGAAATAATGGAAGGAGGCTATGATTGAAGAGTATCAATCGATCATGAAGAATGATGTTTGGGATGTTGTCCCAAGACCAGAAGAGAAGTTCATTGTAACTTCCAAATGGATCTTCAAGATCAAGCATGCTGCAAATGGCATCATAGAGAAATATAAAGCAAGATTCGTGGCTCGTGGTTTCTCCCAGAAAGAAGAAATAGATTATGAAGAAACTTTTGCACCTGTAGCCAGATACACTTCCATCCAGTAGAGAGAATTTGAGGTAAAAAATGGGCCTCAAAATGACCAAAATGTACTATAAAAATCAACCAATTACATTCTAGTAGATGACATCATCCCCCATGGTTGAGGTGGCATTGCATGAGTTAAGAATGCTTATTTGTCACATTTTCTACGGTGGATGAAAACCCATAGTTAACCAAAGTAGTGGTACAAGTACTTTTAAGTCATAAAGTAAAGTACTCACAATAAAAGTCATTTCACACTTTCTCATAAAATAATATTCTTGTTATTTTCAAGTAAAGTACTCACAATTCACTTTCTTATAAAATAATATTATTGTTAATTTCAAGTAAAGTACTCACAATTCACTTTCTTATAAAATAATATTATTGTCATTTTGAAGTAAAGTACTCATAATTCATAAAAATGTCTTTTCACATTTTTTTATTATAAAATAATATATTGTCATTTTCATGTTTTTTAATTTTAAATTATATATTCACTCAATTTTATTTAATATCATAATGTCAAACTAATATATATATAATTTTGTACTTTTAAAATAAATTAAATTCTTGAATAATATTTATATGAAAAAATCATGTTAGTTATTCATATAAATTAAATTCATGAATAATATTAATATGAAAGATGTATGTTTAGAGTTATATATATATATTGAATCATACGCATTCATTTATGTCATGTTTGAATGTATAAAACAACATGTTGATATGATAAACGTTTATATGATTATAACTTTATTACGAATTTTTTTAACAAAAAAAATTATTATAATTTTTTAATACATAATTTTATAGAATAATATGGAAATTATGTTGTTATAACTTGTTAAATATTAATTAATAATAATGTCATTATGATAATAATTATAATAAATTTTATCGTGTTAGTTTTAATAATAAAATATTTTAAAATTTTAATGATTAAAAAATTAATTAATTTTATCATCCTTCTTCTTTATGCTGACGATATTGTCCTTATGGCAAGGTGTTCTTCTGATCTTGATAAGCAGCTTCGACTCCTCAAAGATTTTTGCTCTAACATGGGTATGACTGTTAACACTGACAAAACAAAAGTTATGATTATCAAATCCAAGAATGATACATACGCTAATTTTATGTATGACAATAGCAACTTGGAGGAAGTGTCTTCTTACAAGTACCTAGGAATTGATATTCATCACAAGCTCAATTGGAACTATAGCATTAAGAAAAGGATTAACGGAGGGTGGAAAGCTTACTTTGGTCTTGAAAATAACTGTAAAGATGCTAACCTCATGATGTGGGATAAAAAGAAGCTCATTTTTGAAACTCTAGTCACTCCTGTCATCTTGTATGTGTGTGAGGTCTGGGGTTGCAGCATCTCTAGAGAATCCTGGAGAAAGATCGAGCAAATCCAGAAGCGTTTTATAACTTATAACCTCAAAATAAAAAACAATACACCCTATCCTATTCTCCTTATAAAAGTGGGTCTTTCCCCCATCGAGAGCCTTGCTATGACTAGACTCCTATTATACAAGAACAAAATCAATAACACGGGAGACTATAGACTCCCTAAGATAGCTTTAAACTCCAGCCAAAACCACTTAAGGCT
>LPNX010028044.1:143934-171481 GCA_001517045.1 Pseudotsuga menziesii
TACTTGCTCTAGTTGCAGTGATGAAATGGAAGATACACCAGATGGATGTCAAGACCACTTTCTTGAATAGTGTAGTAGAAGAGGAAGTGTATGTGGAGCAGCCACTCAGTTTTGAGACACATGACAGGGAGTCTCATGTGTGTAGGTTGAAGAAAGCTCTGTACGATTTGAAACAAGCACCCAGGACATGGTACGACATAATTGATGGCTTCCTATCCAGTTTGGGCTTTACTAAGAGTAAAGCAGATTCCAACCTTTACTACAAGGTTGAAGATGGCAACCCAGTGATACTCCCACTGTATGTGGATGATCTATTTGTAACAGGTATGGATGGGTTGATTGCTGATACAAAGAGGAAACTTGCTGCCGAGTTTGAAATGAAAGACTTAGGTATGATGCACTATTTCTTAGGCATGGAGGTGTTGCAAAATGCGGATGGAATCTTCCTTGGACAAGGGAAGTATGCAGTAGAGATTCTGAAGAGATTCAGGATGATAGACTACAAGGGCATAACCACACCTATGGCATCGAACCTCAAGCTATTGAGTGATGCTTCATCAAGAGTGGTTGATGCTATGATGTATCGTCAGATGATTGGGTCCTTGATGTACCTGATGAACACGAGACTAGATATTTGCTTTGCTGTGAACACCTTGATCCAGTTCCTGACAGATCCGAGACATGTTCACTTGATTGCTGCAAAGCATATTCTGAGGTACCTGAAGGGTACAGTTGATTATGGGCTAAAATACGAGGCAAATAAGAAGATTAACCTGGAGGGTTATGTTGATTCAGATTGGGCAGGAGGTGCCATAAATAGGAAGAGCACTTCAGGATGCTGCTTCAGTATGGGATTAGGTGTGATCTCCTGGTTTAGTAGGAAGCAGTCCTGTGTGGCACCGAGTACAGCTGAAGCAGAATATGTCACAGCTTGTTCAGCTAGTTACGAGGCAGTGTGGCTGAGAAAGCTATTGTCTGATTTATTTGATCTCTAGTTGGATGCTACTTGTATATATTGCGACAACTAGAGTTGTGTGAATTTGTCAGAGAACGCAGTGTTCCATGACAAGTCAAAGCATAACGAGATCAAGTATCACTATATCAGGGATATGGTGCAGAGAGGAGCAGTGAAGCTCCAATATGTTGCGCTAAACGAATAGATAGCTGATGTGTTGATGAAGCCATTGACCAGAGTGAAGTTTGAGTACTTCAGGGAGAAGCTTGGTGTTCTCCAGATCGAGGTTCCCTCCAAGGGGAAATGATGAGACCTAGAGCCATTCTGACATGGTGAGAGGATTAGGTTTCTTCCATGGTCAGATGTAAGGGTTGAGCCATTCTATCATGGTGAGAGGATTTGGTTCCTTTCGTGACAGATGTAAGTGCTGAGCCATTCTAATGTGACTATGGGATATGGGATTGGTTCCTACATGATTAGATATAAGTGCTGAATGCCATTCTTGGAATGGAGGCACCTGGTCAGTTACCAGGAATACTCAGTCTGGGACTGAGGGCCATTCTGATATGACTGTGGGATGTAGTCTTACATGATAAGATGTGAGTGCATGGCCATTTTGATGTGATTGAGGGATGTGTTTCCACTTGATTAAATATAAGGGTTGATGCCATTCTCTGGGAGAATGGAGGAACTTGGTCAGTTACCATGAATCCTGAGTCTGGGACTGAGAGCCCTTTCGATGCGATGTGTTTGCACATGGTCGAATGTAAGTGTAGAGCCTTTCTGACAAGATGAGGTCGAATGTAAGTGCTGAGCCATTCTGGCGCAATGTGTTTACACATGGTCAGATGTGAGTGCTGTGCCTTTCTGACAAGATGAGGTTGGATGTAAGTGCAGATCCTTTCCGACAAGATGAGGTCAAATGTAAGTGCTGAGCCATTCTGGCACGATGTGTTTACACATGGTCAGATGTGAGTGCTGGGCCTTTCTGACAAGATGAGGTCAGATGTGAGTGCTGGGCATGCCTTTCTGACAAGATGAGTTCAGATGTAAGATCTGGGCGGGCCATTCTGACTTAGGGTCAGATATAAGTGCTGAAGACCTACATGAAGGGTAGGCTTACAACCATCATGAAAAAGGGTTGGCTCTGTAGAACTTTCTGTGACGAGAAGAATCGAGAGATAGCACCATTCTGAGATAGCACCACCATTCTGAGATAGCACCGATGATGATGATCCAGATCAAGTGATGATCTAGATGTGATGATGATCTAGACTTGATGATGATCCAGATCAAGTGATGATCCAGATTTGATGATGATACCGTGATGATGATCCAGCAGTGATGATCCAGCAGTCGTGATGATCCAGATCCCGTGATGAAGAAGACTTGAAGAAAAAGATGACTTAGAAGAAGACTTGAAGACGAAGGTGACTTGAAGATGAAGAAGAGTTGAAGACGAAGAAGACTTGAAGATGAAGACAACTTGAAGATGAAGATGATGAGATGGTCCAGTCGATATAGAGAAGAAGACCAATGCTAAAAATTGCGTCGAAAGAATACCTTCCTAGTTAAGAGGGAGTGTTGATGTATTTGTAACTTCGGAATGTATTCACTTGTATATCTTATGTCTTGTACCCCAATGTTTATTCCGGGAAGTGTCTATAATGTATTTGAGTCATGTCATGCCCCGATGTTCCTATCGGGAGGTTCTATAATGTAAACAAGTCATGTAAACTCATTGTGGGTAACCCTCCTATTGTTCAAGGGTTAAAGTCCCCGTAGTTTCGGGGCACTAGGGTTATTAGACTCTCCTAGAGAAGTTGGCCCTAGTGAGTCATTGTCAAGTCGGGAATTATTATAAATAGAGAGTGAGCCTCTCTATTTAACACACACTCACTCACACTCAGTTGTAGCACATAGCTGAGGAAGAAGAAGTTGCTGGGGCTAGAAAGAAAGAGGCTACTACTGTCGAGATATCATCTTACTATTTTTGGGGCTTTGCTATTTGGTGTTGATTCTATCTCTGAGGAAGTTGCGGGGTTTTCTCCTTTATGGTTTCCCCAAGGAAAATCTTTGTGTTCATTGTCTTATGTGTTTGATTGTTGTGCTTGTTATTCTCTCAGTTAAGATCCTAAGTTAATTCTAGCTTAAATGATAAAAATCTAACAAAACCCTCTATTTTTCAACTTCTTTTGATGCCTTTTATCCTTAATATTTTTCATACTATTTTCTCCCATTCTATAATTTTTTGCAATTCCTCTCTAGTTATAGTTGGTTGATCCATTGCATGGTCACTCGGCTACTTTTGGTGCCTCCCCTTCATTATCCTCCCGAGACATTTTTCAATAATTGTCCTCGTAAATATCCCCAAATATGCATTGCATGGTCTCCTGAGTCTCCTTTATGACCTCTTGCATTACTGAAATGAATGCTTTTTTTAAAAGTTGTCTTCGTCTTTTGACAAACCAAAAGGACTTATGATATTAATGAAGAAAATTTAGAACAAGCACAAAATATGAATAAGGAAAAATAACCCCTCCCACCTCACACTTCCCCCTTTTTAAGCTTTTCCCAAGCCCTCCACAATTGGATGTAAAAAACCCCATGTATAAATCCCCTTAATTAGATAAATAAATATTTATATTTTATTCCATTCCCAATAACCCCCTCTTACATTTAATTAAATATTAACTTAAATTAATTATGAAGTTATGCAACTTTATGTTTTCATGAATCCCCATTCCATTATTATTAATATCATTATAGGTATATGAGCTTACATAATTTAATACATTGTGTAGGGGTAGGACCCAATCATGTGGTCATCACAAGTGTGTCCTGCAACTACATGATAACCTAGGTACATGTCCCCTTAAATATAATGCAAATAAGTGATGCTTGGATGTTACATACTTCCCCCCTTCAGGGAAGTTCATCCCAAATTTATCGTTACAAGTTTCTTAATCCTAGTGTTTCTACTTCCCCCCTCACACACCCTCACCTTGACAATTTATATTATTCACCATATCTATAATCCTCCACATAAATAATTTGGATGGTTCTTATCCCCATGGAATGATCCCTCTACTTTGACCTACTTGCATATCATACAATAGGAATTGGAAGTTGCATTAGAAATTTATGTGGCTTGGCACCCTCCCAACTTCCAATAAGCATATGATCTCATTGAGATTAATCAATAAATGGGCCTCATCGAGATTAGTTGGCATCTAGTTGATAATACACCAATCCCAACATCAATATTATTATACCCCGAGCATATTGAAAGGTTGTCCAACACTCCCTCCCTATGCACCCTTTAGGCTTCCAACCCTAAGAATAAGAAGTCCCTCCATATCCCCCAATGCACTTCCATAAAGTCTTTACTAGTAAAGAGCCACTGGCTTAATATTATTGAATGAGTCGGTCCCAAGCCATACACTGTCACTTGCAACCATTTTCCCTCATGGTTATGTGATCCCATGAGATTCTAGAATGAAATAGGCTTGACGGCCTTTGATTGGAATACCTAAAACAAAACTACCACTCGCAATATCGAGTCAATCATTCATCATCTCCTTAACATCTTCAACATATTGAAATATCAAGAATATGTAGGTCATTATAACATACCATCATGGTCATACCATATCATTTATCCAATATGAAACAAGAATTCACATGTATTTATCGCATGCCATCAACTTATACCTTGAAACCAACATGAAACAAAGTGCATGATATCAATTAGATTGTCACCATTAACAAACTAGAAACCAGATGCAATCACTATGTACCATCAATCACATCATGAAACCACTACGAAACAATATCACATGCAATGCTACATTTCCATTAGAATGAAACCACCATGAAATTATAATTCCATATTCAATAGTGTATGACATTAAATCATACCATGAACTCATCATGAAACATGATATCATAATAATACCCAACATCATTTAATTCATCACAACTACCATAAATTTGCATGTAAAACCACATGTTATCATGCTCATTTAATTTTCATTTTTTATGGAATAAGTCTATGCGAATACCATATGCTAAATTAAGCACATCACATGATCACAAGGATATCTTGAACCAAATGAAGAAGAGTATAAATTCCATTCCTAGAAATTTTATTAGAGGCACATAATCTCTGAAAAAAGTACTAATGTTGACCACCTTAGCCATCACAAAATACTAAAACTATACGTGATTCGCAATCATTATCATGATCATTTACTCCTTCATTTATGATGGGATGCATCTTATGGTAATAACCCATTCTAATAAGTCATAATACAGATAATGAGGTAACACAAACCATGCAAATTCATGCATCATGCCTTGAGTGATTGTTCATGGATTTATATTCCTCAAAATTTTCTTCAAGACCAAAGGAATCATCTTCTTCCTTGGAACATCATTCCCAAGGTCCTGCGACACCTACATACTACTTAAAACTAATAAAGGCACCAACATCTTTAATCTTAGGCTAATGATACCCTTAGGAGGCCATGTGTGGTTGGTGGAGCCTTCTTATCCCTGGATGTATAGAATATTCCATTAGGGGGAAAGATTTAGGTCTCCTACACTAACCATGTATAAGGCCCCAAGGCCACAAAACCTGGATACATAGTGTTGTTAATACTAGTATGAAGTCGTGTGTAGTTATTTGAGGCGTCCTTCATAGCTTTGGATGCCTCAATGATTTATTTTGGTCCAAATGTTTGGTATTCTTCCTTGGAACCTCATTCCCAAGGCCCTAAGACATGTAAATACTACTCAAAAACACCTAATGAAACTGTCACTCTCAATCATAAGTCAATGATACCATTAGAAGTCCATCTGTCCTTGGTGGAAGAAACCTTCTTATCCAGATATGGCTAGAGGAATTATTTACGGCTTGAGGTTCAAGTCTCCTCACTCTACCATGTCCAAGGCCCCAAGTTCGCAAGACTTGGATACATATCACCATGGATACCCCTATGAAATCATGTAGGGTTCTTTGAGACATTTTTAATGCTTCTAAATGCCTTAATGGTTTCTTTAAGGAAAAGTTAATGGTATTCTTCAATATAATATCATTGATAAGGCCCCAAGATATGTAGATATTGCTCAAAACCACTTAATGGCATTGACATCCTCAATCATAGGCTAAAGATACACTTAGGAGGCCATGTGTGCTTGGTGTAGGTAACCTACTTAGCCTTGGATGGGTACAATATTCCTTTAGGGATTGAGGTTCAATTCTCATGTATTAACCATGTCCAAGGCACTAAGTCCCCAACTTGGTTACATAGTTATAGCCTGACACGGATAGCCTTGTGAATTCATGTGTCATTCTTCAAGGAATTATTCATGGTTCTAGAAGTCTCAATTGTTTATTTATGAATAAATGCATAGTCTTCCTACCTGGAAGATCATTCCCAATTCCTTGAGACACCTACATTATACTCAAAACCATTTAAAAACATCAAAATCTCAATCATAGGCCAATGAGGCCCTTAGGAGGCCATGTGTGGTTGGTGGAGGCAACCTTATTAGGCTTGTATGGCTAGAAGATTCATTTGGGGCCTAAGCTTCATGTATCCTCCACTGACATGTCTAAGGTCAATTACCACAAAATCTAGATACATAATGCCGTGGATTCCCATATCAAGTCATGCACGGGGACATGAGGCATTGCTCATGTATTTAGATGCCTAAATGATTTATTTAGGGCCAAATGCATGGATTTCTTCCTTGAAAAATCATTCCCAAGGGTGTAATACATGTACATACTATTCAATACCACATAATAACACCAACATCCTCAAATATAAGCTAATGATACCTTCAAGAGGCCATGTGTGCATGGTGGAAGAAACCTTCTTAGCTCTAAATGGATAGAAGATTCCATTATGGCCTGAGTTTCAATTCTCCTACCCTGAACATGTCCAGGGCCCCAAGTGTCACATGCCCCAATTTGCAAAACATTTTATGTTTTAAGAAACATTATGTTATATTTTATGTTAAAGTTTGCAATTAATGACCAAGTGGGGTCAAGGATAATTTAATGTAATTGCAGAATATTTTATTAATAAATAAATGAAAGATGAGACAACAACTTAGGGAAGCTGTTAAATTCTAAGCCAGATTTTGACGGTCTGTAAAATCTTAGCTGTATCTTAGCTGTATTTGACGGGTAAATTGGCCCATAACGGGCATGTATCCTTCAAATTCCATGTCAAATTCCATCCCTGCTCGGAAGTTAATCCAAGTTCATATCCACATAGAAAACCTCTAGTCACTTAATGGAGGAGGCTGGGTTGAGAGCAAATTGACATTTGGCAGCATCCTCAAACTACTTCTAGTTGTTGCAGGTGGAAACTTCCCTTTTTTGTGGTCATGATTCCCCAAGAAAGTGGAACAAGAGCAGGTGGCTCATTAAGTAAAAACTAACCCAAAAGACCTAGGCATGCTAATAAAAATTCCCATTGAAGACAGCTGAGGCTGCTCATTCTGGATTTGTGAACATTCTGAGTGAATGAAGTGCACAAGAAAAAATTGATGGAGGGGACTAGCTGAAGTATGTTTGAGTGGAAAAGTGTTGAAGACCTGAACTAGTACAACTATTCTAAGCTGAGTTCATACTGCTGCATGCAGAACTGACTTACTGCTGAACACTAAGTGGAGTTGCAGAGGATTACTAGACTACATCTCTCACCCAGTACTTCTACCAGCTGGACCAGGAGACATGCTCGGGGGTCCTGAGAATTGCAGTCTAGATTTCTCCAGGAGTTGGTTCGGAAGAACAGGTTCCTTAATCTGTTGTAGTCTCATCTATATTTCCAGGTTCTACTTGTTTTATTCAACTACCTGAGTATTTACTGTTATCTGGAAAGTTTATGTTTAATCAATTATATATTATGCCTCTGTTCTTATTGCTGCTAGGGCTAGTTAGGAGAAATGCATATGTTGTGAAAAATAGTAAGTTATGAACTAGCTAGATTAGGGTAAATGATTAGACGAATTTCTAGTTTAACTGATAGCTAGAAAATACCTAAACTGTATTTTTCCACACCTTTCAGAAAAGGTAGTACTCTAGTACAGTAGGTTAGTTTAATTTCAGATAAAAAATCGAATGAAGTATGCATGAATGTAAAATTACTATTTTCTACAGGCTTATATGTATGATTGGTATGAATGTTTCCTTTTTATTTTACATGATTTCATTTAGCTGGATTACTTGAGAAAAATAAACAGAACTGTCAAGAAAGAGTTAAAGGCATAAAATACTAGTCTGTGTAATGATTTACACAGTAAATAAAATAATTATTATAGGTCTTTTATTTTAATAATTAACAAATAATATATAAACAGGAATCATTATCACTAAGACTAACTTTCAGAAAACAGTAAACAAAGCTATATCATTTACTGAATAAATTTATCTAAGTAGAAATGCAAACTGGTGTAACTCAAAAATGAAGTACTAATTATGTATTTCTGTTAAGAAGATTTAGGGTTTGTAAAATAACCTACTTAAAGGAGTTGTTCTTTTCATATTTAAAATAAATTCAAAATCTATATACTCTATTCCATACAACCATAAGCATCAATTAGATGACTGTATGGAGTTACATACTTTATCCATGAGTAACTATAATAAATAAAACCTAATAGTATATTTTCAACCTCAGAGATTACACGAAAGAATTAAGTTATTCAGCCAATATATTTTCCTCTATTTAATTTACTACATAAATTATTACTAATATTAATAACCAAGTTACTATTTAAAAAAAAACCACTGTAAAAAACCCTTAGGATATATTTTACTTAAAAGAAAAACAAACTAACTAGGAATTTACTTAACCCCAAAACCTCCAAAAGGTTCATTACAACAAGAATAATTAAAGTAACCAAATTATATATAAATATATTATCAAAATAGAGATACAGTCAACCAGCTTCAAGCTGTAAGTAATCAGTTAACACCAGAAACTGAATTGAATAGTTACAACCCTATGGCCTTTTTACATTACAAAGTCAAGGCTTAAAAGCCTGTTCAAAAAGGTATCATCACTACAAACAAAATTTTACAACAGACAAGACAGTTGTCTTGGCTATGAAATCCCGAACCCATCTTTGCTAAATAGCCACTAGGGCTTTATAAAAATTGAACCAATCATCATGTAACGGCCCCTGGCTTGTCCAGGCTTTTACAATACCATCACGGTCGAGCTGGAGACCCATTTAAACCTACGAATTCCATCAAAAAAAATCAACACTATAAACCACTATAGGAGAACCTTAGTGAAACCGAGGCTTACCAGAAGAATCATTTTGGTGGAGTCCCTTCTCTTCACGTCTTTCAACCCCGGTTTATCCTTAGACTGCAGCCTGCAAAAGGTTTGAACACAAAAACAAGAGTTATTTTTACCAATGATATTAATGAAATAAATTAATTGAACAATTCTTTTATGTTTAAGATAGAAAATAATTTTTATACATGGGATCTATCCTTTAGCTCTGCTGTGAAAAGACGAGTTTTAAAACCCTAGTCTCCTTTTTGTGAAAATAATAAGCTTTGGAAGGCACTGTCAGGAAAAAACAACACACAGTGTTCACTGTCGAAACTCCAACCACCTATTTAGAGAACGTCGAACTGCAAGAAAACCATGGCAGAAGATTCATGTCTCACACAACTCAAGACTAAAAAACAAAGGCACGGCAGGTAAAGACGCCACACCGAGAGTTAAACAACAAGAACTGTTAACCCGAGTTTAACAAGACTACACTACAACCACCCAAGAGCCATGCTCACTTCCACAGCTCACCAAAGCACCAGGGATTAGCTAAAAGCACTTGAAGAGGCAATGTAATGATATAAGTAGTGTTATTGAAGAGCTGAGAAACAACGATGAAAGGTAAATCCTAAAAAAAAAGACATTGTTTCCCCAAGTGCAACTCTTAATGCAGTTTTGAAAAAAAAAGGCAAGCGACAAGGAACTTCACTCTGTGGAGTGACATACAGGCTAAGTGGTCATGAGATTGTGGCCTCTTTTCCAGAGCAGGGTAAAAGTTGGCGTAAAGGAGATATTTTAGGGTTTTGGGAGACATTATAACAAAAACTAGAAAGTCAAAAGCCCAACAAATGAGCGTCGAACACATAGCTCCAAATAATTTGCAAAGGATGGGTTTGGAACTATAGTTTGAAACCCTCGTTCAATCTTGCACATGATAATGTATAAAAGTCATTACCATATTGTAACTTTGTCTTGGTTTCTTTATCATTATTTTGGATTATGTTTGTTTTTTTTTGTTACCATAATAAATAGTATGGGAGGTAGTCATTAAAATAGGGTCTATAGTATAAGCTAAAACCTTTAAAAATGTGTAAGAAAAATTATACATGCTCATAATTTCTCTCATGTTAAATAATGTTTAGTAATTGGTTCTAGGAAGATACAAAATGGAGAATGAAATCAATGATATGTATATACTTGCAACTATAAAGATATCTAGCTAGGACTTTAGTCTAAGCATTGATTTACGAATACTAGTATATGAATTGTTAATAAGACCTGTATGAGATGAGAAACTATATAAAGGAAAATAGGGTAGACCTCTATGAGGATTAATCCTTCTTCCCTTAAGATAAAAAGTATTAACACTTAGTTTAAGGAAAAACATTGATAATAAAACATCTCAAGTTTTGAAAAGTACTTGAATAATTATAAACAGTCCTATTTACCAAGTACTAGTGTTAATGTGTAGTTTAGGCCAAAGTATTTTACGACCACAATTGGATCATAAATATTCTAGGTTACTGTAACTGTATAATGGTAGAAAGAAATCGGTTCCACAAGATACATCTACTAGAATTACATACACGTTTTCAACTGAAAATCACAAGATGAAAGTTAAATGAACAAGTTATGTGATAGTAAGCATATCTGAGCTAAATCCAGTTTATTAAAATATTGTTATTACTAACAATTATGAATATTTCTAACAATAAAAGATCAATGATACCTCTTACTTGGCTCAAGCTGCAAAACAATTAATTTAACTAGCATTTTATTTTATGCTAGTTGAATGATAATCTCGATCTGGAAAGACTGGTAACAAAATTGCTTACCTGTATAGAACCTGTAAAAGAAGCATCACTTCACTGCATTAGATTTAAGCTAAGTAAGCCTCGATCTCAATTGAATCTCTTTCCTACTTGTCATAAGACAGTAAAAACATACTTAGGATCAGGGTTAGACACAGTTTTCTTTTCATGTCATTCTAAAAACATAAACTGTTAAATTCAAATCCTTAGCTTGGAACGATGAAGATGAACAAATAATTATACAGAACTAGATATTTACAAATGTTCAGTTCTAGATACTACTGTTTAAAGTAACCGTTAGCAGTTATTGGTTCTTAGGCAGTGACGACAACGAACATTTTATGTTAAATGAAAAATTTTAAATTTTTACAAATTTTTGGGTTATTACATGTGGTATCAGAGCATAAGGTTCATACACTAGACCTAAATGTGGCTCAACTTGCATAAGATAAATAGTAGATTTAAAAACATGCATACTGGTTATTACTTTTCTTTTGAAATATATTCTGGAGAATTTTTCTGAGTTAAACTACAGGTATGGAAAGATTGGAAGAATATGTGAATGAGGAGTCCCCGTTTACTGAACAAACTAATTCTAAAAGAGAACCTATACAAGAATAAATAACGAATAACTCTTTTGAATTATTACAAACTGTTAAAGAACTAAGAACAGAGATGGAAACAGTCAAAAAGGAAAATGAGAAAATTCTGAGAGCTCAGGAGGAGCTGAATCAGATTTTAATGGAAAAATTTCAGAACGAAGAAAAAGATAAACGAACAGAATCTGAAGATATGCCTTACCAACATAAAAATAAAAAAGTCTAAACAATCTAAAAATGAAAGTAGCTCATCCTCTGAGATTTATGGCGATCCACATAAGAAGAATTATCAGTATACTAGTGACAGTAACGAAGATAATTATCAGACAAGAAAGAGAAAATTTAAACCTTATGAAGAAATTTCAAGAGAATTTAAGAAAGTAAAACCACCAACCTTTAATGGTGAAACTAAGAAAGGAGAAGAGGCTAAATCATGGCTGTCTGGGATGAAGAAATATTTTCAAATTTATAATTATTCTAATCAGCTAAAATCCAGAATGGCTATTAACAACCTCACTCGGAAGGCAGATATTTGGTGGTAGGACCTAAAACGAGTAAAAGGAATTAGGGAGAAGAACATTAACTGGAGTATGTTTAAGAAATATTTTAAGAAGAAATTCTTGTCAGAACAGTACTACGAAGAGTGGGTTAAGGTATTTTATGAACTAAAACTGGGAACAATGAACATGAAAGAACTAAACAGTAAATTTTTAAGTCTGCTTCTATATGTACCTTACATTATGGACGAGAAGCCTAAGGTACAATGGTTTCTAAGCTGCTTACCCTTCCATATAAAAGATAGAATTGAATATGACAATCCAAAAACTTTAGAAGAAGCGATGAGAAAGGCAAATTTCTGTTATGAACAAAATCACAAAAAGGAAAGTATGACAAACTAAAAGGCTAAAATATTTAATAATTTTGAACAGAGAAAGAAAGGTTTCGTACCTAACCGTAATTTTAGGAATAATAACACACGTAATTTTCCTAATAAAAATTTCCAAGGTAATTCACGTAATTTTCCTAATAAAAGTAATTCACAATTAAATCCAAATGGACAAAGAAATAAAGAACCTATCAATAATCATAGCAACTAAACCAAGAATAATGAACGAAAGGAACCATTAAAATGATGGGAATGTAATGGTCCTCATTATGCATCAGTTTGCCCCAACTGGAAGAAGGCTGTTAGCAACATACATACGGTGCAGGAGGAGATGACTGTTGGTGATCTAACGAGGACAATGCCCAGGATCAACACTGCACTAGAAAAAAGGGAGGCCGACTATGAAACTTTCATGGTGGAAGTGGAAGGTAAGCTGAATCAAACCACTATATCTATTTTAATTGATCCAGGGGCTAGCTTAAGTTATATTTCTCCTGATTTAGTAGAAAAATGCAAGTTATCAGTAGAAAATTTTGCAAAGTCATGGTTAGTCCAGCTAGCTACTGGCGCAAAAAGAAAAGTGATTAGTTTTGTTAAGAATTGTACTGTAAAAATGGATCAGTTTGAAACCTCTGTTAAGATTAATGTACTACCTTTAGGTTCTTATGATATGTTAATTGGTATGGACGGGTTAGAACAACATAGGGTAGTCCTGAACTGTTTAGATAAAACTTTTACTTGCGTAAATAATGATGAAGAAATAATAAATGTAAAAGGAATCCCTGGGAAAACAACTATAAGACAGATCTCTCCTTTGCAGTTAAAGAGAGTTGTTCGGAAGGGTTGTAAAGCCTTTTCTATAACAATAATTAATGAAGAGAATAATAATAATGAAGATAAATTAAAGCTAGAAGACATTCCGATATTGAGGGAGTATTTGGATGTATTTCCGGAAGAAATTCTGGGACTGCCTCCGAAGAGGGAGTTAGACTTCACTATTGAGCGGGTACATGGTGCAGTGCCCAACTCAAAAGCCCCTTATCGAATGAATATATTGGAATTAAATGAATTAAAATCACAGTTGAAAGAACTTATTGATAAGAATTATATTAGGCCCAGTGTGTCCCCTTGGGGAGCACCTGTTATTTTTGTTATATGGAAGGATGAAACTCTACGTTTATGTATAGATTACCGTCAACTTAATAAAATGACCATTAAAAACAGATATATGTTGCCTCGCATAGATCATCTGTTTGATCAGCTACGTGGAGAGACGGTATTCTCGAAGATTGATTTATGATTTGGTTATCACCAGGTCCAAATAAAGATGAAGACATCTTTAAAACAACTTTTAGGACCAGGTATGGTCACTATGAGTTTGTTGTTATGCCATTTGGGCTTACTAATGCCCCGACTGTCTTCATGTGTCTGATGAACAATGTAATGCATAATTACCTTGACAAATTTGTGGTTGTATTCATTGATGCCATTTTAATTTATTCGAAGACTAAAGAAGAACATGAAGAACACTTAAAAATTGTTTTACAAGAATTACAAGAACATCAACTTTATGCAACTTTCAGTAAATGTGATTTCTTTAAGGATAAAATATAGTATCTGGGTCATATAGTGACAAAATAAGGGATCTCTATTGATCCAGAAAAGAGAAAGGAAATCGAAGAATGGCCAGTCCCAAAAGACGTAACCAATGTACGATCATTCATGGGGATTACTAGCTATTATAGAAGATTTATCGAAGGGTTTTCAAGAATTGCAAATCCCATAACTTCTTTACATAAGAAAGGGAAGAAATTCGAGTGGAGTCAAAAGTGTGAAGATAGTTTTAAAAAGTTAAAAACATTATTAACCACCACACCAATATTAAGAATTGCTAATCATAATAAAGAAATTATAGTATGTACTGACGCATGCAATGACGGTTTAGGTGGAGTTTTAACTCAGGAAGGACATGTCATTGCATATGATTCTAGGAAGCTGAATATTCACGAGAAAAACTATGCGACCTATGACTTAGAATTGGCTGCTGTCATACATGCCTTAAAAATGTGGTGCCATCATTTAATCGGAAGAAAGTTTATATTGATGACAGATAACAAAGGGTTAAAATATTTGTTGGATCAACCTAACTTAAATGCTAGGTAAGCTAGGTGGCAAGATTTCCTTAGCGAGTACGATTTTGAAATCCAACATATTAAGGGAAAAGAAAATAAGGTTGCTGATGCTTTAAGCAAGAATGCAAAACTAAATTTTGTAGCAGCAATCAACACCTATAAAATAGATTCAAAATAACAGCTAGAAGAAGGAATAAGATTGGATGAAAATGATCAGAAATTACAAGCAAAGGTTACATAAAATTTAATTGAAAATTTAAGTACAGGGTATACTTTAAACGAAAAAGGATTATTACTATTTAAAGATAGACTATATATACCTAATGTACATAAAATTAAGTTACTGATTTTAAACGAAATTCATTAGACTCCTTACTCAGGACATCCTGGTTATCAGAAGACTATAACCATGTTAAGAAAGGATTATTTTTGGCCAAACATGAAAAATGAACTGGCAGAATACATTGCTAAGTGCTTTGAATGTCAGCAAGTAAAGACTGAACACCAGCATCCAGTCGGGTTACCTTAGCCATTACCTATTCCTAGCTGGAAGTGGGAGATAATCAACCCAAATTTTATTACAGGACTACCTAGAAATCAAAACCTGAATGACCTAATAATGGTAGTCATCGATAAACTAAGCAAGGTAGCTCATTTTATACCTGTAAAAACTACTTACAAAGCTGCGAATATTGCTGATATATTCCTGAAACAAATTTTTCGTTTACATGGAATACCAAAAGTAATAATTTCAGACAGAGACCCTAAGTTTACGGGTAACTTCTGGAAGTCTTTGTTTAAAGGAATGAATACTACATTAAATTTCAGTACCTCTTTCCATCCTCAGATTGATGGACATACTGAAAGAGTGAATTAGGTATTGGAAGATCTGCTCAGAATGTATGTAAAGGAACAACCAGGTAAATGGGAAGATTACTTACACTTGGTAGAGTTTGCTTACAACAATCACTACTAAGCTTCAACAAGATATAGTCCTTTTGAAATTTTGTATGGCAGGAAATGCAATACCCCCATATCATGGAGTAATCCAGTTGGCAGGTTAGTATTAGGACCTGCACTATTAAAATAGATGGAATTAATTGTAAAACAGGTGCAAGGTAACTTGAAAGTTGCGCAAGATCGACAGAAAAGTCAAGCACATCTTAAACGAACTCAAAAGGAGTTCCAGGTTGGTGAACATGTCTTCATTAAGGTGAGGCCTAAAAAGAGTTCTTTGAGATTGGGAAGTTGTGCTAAGTTAGCACCCCGATATTGCGGACCTTTTGAAATACTGTCCAGAATAGGATAGGTAGCATATCAGTTGGCTTTACCACCAAATTTGAAGGTTCATAATGTCTTCCATATTTATGTGTTAAAAAAATACATACATGATGCTACCAATGTTATAAACTGAGATGATGTGCAGGTGGAGCCTGAAGGATATTTTCTGGTGGAACCGGATTGTATCCTCGAAAGGAGGGAGATCTTGCTTCGGAATCGCACCATTGGTCAAGTGAAGGTGCAATGGAAGCACCTTAGTCGAGAAGAAGCCACCTGGGAATTGGAGAGTAATATGTGGGATGCATATCCAATTCTGTTCTAGGGCAATTCTGAGGACGAAGAATAAATAACATCAAGGACGATGTTATAAATTAAGGGGGTGTGTATGTCACATGCCCCAATTTGCAAAAAAATTTATGTTTTAATAAACATTATGTTATATTTTCTGTTAAAGTTTGTAATTAATGACCAAGTGGGGTCAAGGATAATTTAATGTAATTACAGAATATTTTATTAATAAATAAATGAAAGATGAGACAACAGCTTAGGGAAGCTATTAAATGAGTGTTTTACTAGTCACTTGATGGAGGAGGCTGGGTTGAGAGTATATTGACATTTGGCAGCATCCTCAAACTACTTCTAGCTGTTGCAGGTGGAAACTTCCCTATTTTTGTGGTCATGATTCCCCAAGAAAGTGGAACAAGAGCAGGTGGCTCATTAAGTAAAAACTGACCCAAAAGACCTAGGCATGCCAATAAAACTTCCCATTGAAGACAGGTGAGGCTGCTCATTCTGAGTGAATGAAGTGCACAAGAAAAATTCAATGGAGGGGACTAGCTGAAGTATGTTTGAGTGGAAAAGTGCTGAAGACCTAAACTAGTGCAGTTATTCTAAGATGAGTTCATACTGCTGCATGCAAAACTGACTTACTGCTGAACACTCAGTGGGGTTGCATAGGATTACTAGACTACATCTCTCACCCAGTACTTCTACCAGTTGGACCAGGAGACAAGCTCGAGGGTCCTGAGAATTGCAGTCTAGCTTTCTCCAAGAGTTGGTTGGGAGGAACAGGTTCCTTAAGCTGTTGTCATCTCATCTATATTTCTAGGTTCTACTTGTTTTATTCAACTACCTAAGTATTTACTGTTATCTGGAAAGTTTATGTTTAATTAATGATATGTTATGCCTCTGTTGTTATTGCTGCTAGGGTTAGTTAGGAGAAATGCATATGCTATGAAAAATAGTAAGTTCTGAACTAGCTAGATTAGGGTAAATGATGAGAAGAATTTCTATTTTAACTGATAGATAGAAAGAAAATACCTAAATTGTATTTTTCCACGCCTTTTAGAAAAGGTAGTACTCTAGTACAGTAGGTCAGTTTAATTTCAGATAAAAAATTGACCTACAGGTTTATATGTATGATTGGTATGAATGTTTCCTTTTTATTTTAGATGATTTCATTTAGTTGGATTACTTGAGCAAAATAAACAGAATAGTTAGGAAAGAGTTAAAGGCATAAAATACTAATATGTGTAATGATTTACACAGTAAATAAAATAATTATTATAGGTCTTTTATTTTAATAATTAACAAATAACATATAAATATGAATCATTATAACTAAGACTAACTTTCAGAAAATAGTAAACAAATCTATATCATTTACTGAATAAATTTATCTAAGTAGAAATGCAAATTGGTGTAACTAAAAAATGAAGTACTAATTATGTATTTCTATTAAGAAGATTTAGGGTTTATAAAATAACCTATTTAAAGGCGCTGTTCTTTTCATCTTTAAAATAAATTCAAAATCTATCTACTCTATTCTATACAACCATAAGCATGAATTAGATGACTGTATGGAGTTACATACTTTATCCATGAGTAACTTTAATACATAAAACCTAATAGTATATTTTCAACCTCAGATATTACACGAAAAAATTAAGTTATTCAGCCAATATCTTTTCCTCTATTTAATTTACTACAGAAATAATTACTGATATTAATAACTAAGTTACTATTTAAAAAAAAACCCACTGTCAAAAACCCTCAGGATATATTTTACTTAAAAGAAAAACAAACTAACCAGGAATTTACTTAACCCCGAAACCTCTAAAAGGTTAATTACAACAAGAATAATTAAAGTAACCAAATTATATATAAATATATTATCAAAACAGAGATATAGTCAACCATTCAAGCTGTAAGTAATCAGTTAACACCGGAAACTGAACTGAATAGTTACGGCCCTATGGCCTTTTTACATTACAAAGTCAACGCTTAAAAGCCTGTTCAAAAAGGTATCATCACTACGAACAAAATTTTACAACAGACAAGACAGTTGTCTTGGCTATGAAAGCACCAGCCCATCTTTGCTAAACAACCACTAGGGATTCATAAAAACTGAACCAATCATCATGTAACGGCCCCTGGCTTGTCCAAGCTTTTACAATACAGTACATCACAACCGAGCTGAAGACCCATTTAAACGTATGAACTCCATCAACAAAAATAAACACTATAAACCACTATAGGAGAACCTCGGTGAAACCGAGGCTTACCAGAAGAATCGTTATGGTGGAGTCCCTTCTCTTCACGTCTTTCAACCCCGGTTTATCCTTAGACTGCAGCTTGCAAAAGGTTTGAACACGAAAACAAGAGTTATTTTTACCACTGATATTAATGAAAGAAATTAACTGAACAAAGCTTTTATGTTTAAGATAGAAAATAATTTTTATACCTGGGATCTATCGTTTAGCTCTGCTGTGAAAAGACAAGTTTTAAAATCCTAGCCACCTTTTTGCGAAGACAATAATCTTTGGAAGGCACTGTCAGGAAAAGAACAACACACAGTGTTCACTGTCGAAACCCCAACCACCTATTTAGAGAACGTCAAGCTGCAAGAAAACCCTGGAAAAAGATTCGTGTCTCAAAGAGCTCAAGACTGAAAACCAAAGCCACGACGGGTAAAGACGCCACACCGAGAGTTAAACAACAAGAACTGTTAACCCGAGTTTAACAAGACTACACTACAACCACCCAAGAGCCATGCTCACTTCCACAGCTCACCAAAGCACCATGGATTAGCTAAAAACACTCGTAGAGGCAATGCAATGATAGAAGCAACATTATTGCAAAGCTGAGCAATGACAGCGAAGCGTAAATCCTCAAAACAAAGACATTGTTTCTCCAAGTGCAACTCTTAATGCAGTTTTGAAAAAAAAGACAAGCGGCGAGGAATTTCATTTTGTGGAGTGACATACAGGCTGAGTGGCCATGAGACTGCGGCCTCTTTTCCATAGCAAGGTAAAAGTTAGGGTAAAGGATATATTTTATGGTTTAGGGAGACTTTATAACAAAAACTCCAAAGTCAAAACCCCAACAAATGAGCATCGAACACGTAGCTCCAAATAATTTGCAAAGGATGGGTTTGGCACTATAGTTCGAAACCCTCGTTCAATCCTGGACATAATAATGTATAAAAGTCATTACCATATTGTAACTTTGTCTTGGTTTCTTTATCATTGTTTTGGATTATGTTTGTTTTTTTTTGTTACCATAATAAATATAATGGGAGGTAGTCATTAAACTAGGGTCTATAGTATAAGCTAAAACCTTTAAAAATGTATAAGAAAACTTATACATGCTCATGATTTCTCTCATGTTAAATAATGGTTAGCAATCAGTTCTAGGAAGATACAAAATGGAGAATGAAATCAATGATATGTATATACTTGCAACTATAAAGATATCTAGCTAGGACTTTAGTCTAAGCATTGATTTACGAATACTAGCATATGAATTGTTAATAAGACCCGTATGAGATGAGAAACCATATAAAGGAAAATAGGGTAGACCTCTACGAGGACTAATCCTTCTTCCCTTAAGATAAAAAGTATTAACACTTAGTTTAAGGAAAAACATTGATAATAAAACATCTCAAGTTTTGAAAAAGTACTTGAATAATTATAAACAGTCCTATTTACCAAGTACTAGTGTTAATGTGTAGTTTAGGCCAAAGTATTTTATGACCACAATTGGATCATAGATCTTCTAGGTTACTATAACTGTATAATGGTAGAAAGAAATCGGCTCCAAAAGGTAGATCTACTAGAATTACATACACGTTTTCAACTAAAAATCATAGGATGAAAGTTAAATGAACAAGTTCTATGATAGTAAGCGTATCTGAGCTAAATCCAGTTTATTAAAATATTGTTATTACTAACAATTACGAATATTTCTAACAATAAAAGATCAACGATACCTCTTACTTGGCTCAAGCTACAAAACAATTAATTTAACTAGCATTTTATTTTATGCTAGTTAAATGATAATCTCGATCTGGAAAGGTTGGTAACAAAACTGCTTACCTGTATAGAACCTGTAAAAGAAGCATCACTTCACTGCATTAGCTTTAAGCGAGGTAAGCATCGATCTCAACTGAAGTTATTTCCTACTTGTCATAAGATAATAAAAACATACTTAGTATCAGGTTTAGACATAGTTTTCTTTCCCTGTCATTCTAAAAACATAAACTCTTAAATTCAAATCCTTAACTTGGAACCATGAAGATGAACAAATAACTATACATAACTAGAGATTTACAAATGTTTAGTTCTAGATACTACTGTTTAAAGTAACCGTTAGCAGTTATTGGTTCTTAGGCAGTGACGACTATGAACATTTATTTTTTAACAGAAACTAAAAAAGTTTTTTATAAAACAAGCTGTTCACATCCATTCAGTACAAGGAAGATAGCAGGAATAGAGAGTTCTTGCAGTTCAAAATTACTGCACAATAAATTGATCCGAAGAGATATCTGAAAAAATACACTTGGAGAACTTGCAAAACAACTAGTGCCTGGGGTAGTGTATACCCTTATAAACTGACTACAAATCAAAAGACAGTAAAACATATTAACATATTTAAAAGAAAACTGGTTATGGATTGCCTCTGAGCTTCATGGGCCGGACCACAGACTCCTCCTCCATGGGGTGCGCTGTAGCTGCAGTGGTTTCATTCACCTTGCTTCCCTAGTTCATGTTGATCAGACGCTAGAGATCCTCCTAGATCCTATCAACCTTGCCCATTATCTCCCTGAGATTGCTCTCATTGTCGTCGATCCTTGCATCGTGATTGCTGATTTGTAGAGAGGTGTAACTCATCACTTCCCCCATGCTCTTGACCTTCTGCGTTGTTTCCTTATTATCCATTATGCCAATTGCTATCATCTCGTAGAGTCCCCTAAGATTCTTCTTCATGTCCATGATGCCAGCATTTTCATTAGCCTGAGACATTCTACTGGTTCCTGGAGAAAGGTCAATACGGGTGAAGTTGCTGTGCAAAGCACGAACAGTGCCTCCTAACACACAAGCTTGATTCTCAGCAGAGAGGCCACTAAGGATGTAGTTGAGCACTTTCAGCTCCTGTTGTAGGGAGGCATCCTCCTTGCTTCGTCCCTCTTTGCAGGCTAAGGTGCTCACTGCACCTTCCTTCCACCTTGAACAGTGATAGCCCAAGATCGTGCTTCTCTTAGCATTGACAGTATGAGCCTCGGGCGTGAGACTGGAGCCAGAGCCAATGTTTGAAAACCACAGCGAGGAGCCTATAAGGGTGCTATAGGAGCAAGACGAGAAGGCTACAAGGGCAAGCCTTTCCTTCAAAAAATTTCTAGTGAGAGGGAGAGCTTCCCACGGGATCTCCTGTAGCCACCCTTCACCAACACCTGCAATTACAACCAGGAGAATGCGCTCTGGAGGAACCTCATGATAAACAGAGCCGAGAGAAGGAATAAAATGGGTTTGCATACTGCTTTGAGGAGAAGACATAATGAAATGGTCGAAAAGACTTGGAGCGTGCGAGGAGGAGGGGCATTTAACCTGGGGGTGGTGAACCATAAAGCCAACGTTATTCGAGAGAGGATGCAGGCAGAGAATGAACCATGCGGCGGGGGAAAGAGGATTGGCAGGACAATAAATTGAATGAGAAGATCCTTCGAGATGTAGCATGGGGTGGGAGCTAGCTATTGGAGGATGGCGTGAGGCGGTGGGAGGAGGTGTGTGCGGAAGGATAAGGGAAGGGGGTAAAAAGATGAGGGGGTGAAGAAGGATGAGAACGGAGGGATAAGGGGAGGGGGGAATGAAAGGAGGAGGGGTGGAGGGATAAGGTGGATGATGAGGAAGATCCTTAATAATGCCTTTAGGGGTAGAAATAGCCACTTCTAGGAATGAAGAGGGGGAGGACCTCTTGCCTTGAGAAAAGAAGGAGAACTTCTGACGAACCATTATGGGATGAATTTGGTGATAGGAGCATTTTCGTTCAGACTATAATGACCTTGAGGTAGGGAGGCCCCCATGTTAGCCAAGGCGTCCGCTGCAGATTTATTGTGGCGAAGAATGTGGAATAGCTCATGGGATTTAGTCATGAGAGGCTTTGATTTGTCATACAGGCGGTGACAGTTGATTGAACCGGAGGAGTAACCATTAATCAATTTGAAAATGACATGTCAAGAGTCTCCGAATATCATTACCTTACAGAGGTTTTTAGTGACTAAGGATTGTAGGCCCTGTAGGAGTGCCAACCACTCGGCCTCGTTGTTGGTCCTATATTCGAGGCCCCAAGAAAAGGTTTGTTCAACATGTCCTCTGGGATCCAAGAGGATCCCCCTCGCACCTACCACCCCTTCGACTATGAACATTTTATGTTACATGAAATTTTTTGGGTTATTACACCAAGTCCCCAAGGCTTGGATATATAGCACCATGGATACCCCTTTGAAATCATGTGGAATGATTTGGGGCATTGTTAATGGCTCTATATGCCTCAATGATTTTTTAAGTTCCAAAGGCATGGTCTTCTTCCACCTAACATCATTCCAAAGTATTTGAGACATGTACATATTTCTCAAATACACATTAGAGGAAATTTCAACTCAAAATGGGCCTTTTAACTTTAAATCAAATTCCATGTCATCATGTGTTAGCCAATGAAATTCCTTTAAATTTGAAATACCGTATAGGTATTAAACATTTTTTTAATATAAATTTGGGGATAGGTATCATTAAAAAAACTACTTTTTTTGTTTGTATTTTCGACATATCTCCCCATTTTTTACTCAAATTTAGATCGAGAGAGCTCGTTGGATGCATAATTAAATTATGCATCCAACGAGCTCTTTTTGATTGAAATTTGAGCAAAAATACGGGGAGATATGTCGAAAATACAAACAAAAAAGTAGTTTTTTGCTTTTATTCCTCCAAAATTAATAAATATTATTTTATTATTTTAACTATTATTTTGTTAATTTTTTTTAGGAGGCCCATTTTGAGTTGAAATTTCCTCTAATGCCTAATGGAACAAAAATCCTCAGTCATAGGATAATGATGCCCTAAGGAGGCCATGTGTGGTCGGTGAAGGAAAACTTCTTAGCCCTGAATGGGTACAAGATTCCTTGATGTCCCAAGGTTCAATTTTCCTCCAATAACCATGATCAATATGTCATAGTGTCAGGGATACCGTTACGAGGTCATGTGTCATTTTTTAAGGAATTTTTCATGGTTCTATATTCCTCAATGGTTTCTTTAGGGAAAAAGGAATCAACTTCTTCCTTGGAATGTCATTCCTAATGCCTTGAGACACCTACATACTGCTCAAAACTACATAATGGCACTGAAATCATTAATCATAGGACATTGATACCCTTAATAGGCCATGTGTTGTTGGTGGAGGCAACTTTCTTAGACATAGATGGATAGAAGATTCATTTGGGGACTTCAATTTATGCCTCCTATAGTGACCATGCCTAAGGTCCCAATACCACAAAACCTAGATCTATAGTGTTATGGATGCTCATACCAAGTCATGCAAGACGATTCAAGGCATTATTCATGGTTCTAAATGTCTCAATGATTTATTTAGTGCCAAAGGAATGGATTTATTCGTTGGAACATCATTCTCAAGTTCGTAAGACATGCCCATACTACTCAAAATCACATAAGTTATCACTATGCTTAATCATAATCCATTAATACCATCAAGAGGCCATGTGTGGTTGATGGAGTCAACCTTCTTATCCTTAGATCATTGCATTATTACTTTAGGGCTTGAGGTTTAGGGCTCCTCCCATGAACATGCCAAAGGCCCTATGTCCCCAAGACTTGGGTACATATCACCATGGACACACTTGCGAAGTCATGTGTGGTACTTTGAGGAATTGTTAATGGGTTTGGATTCCTCATTGGTTTGTTTAGGTCCAAGGGCATGGTCTTATTCATTAGAGAATCATTCCTAAGGCCTTTCCACATGTGCATATTTACCAAAACTACCTAATGGCACTAAAATCATAAATCACAGGAAAATGATAACATCAGGATGCCATATGTATTTGGTGGAGGAATCCTCCTTAGCCCTAGATGGATAGAATATTCATTTAGGGCCCAAGATTCAGGTCTCCTCCACTCACCATGTATAAGTCTAGAAGTCCCCAACTTTTATACATAATTCCATGGATACGCTTGTGAATCCATGCATTATCCTCAAGGCATTTTTCATGGCTTTATATTCCTGAATGGTTTCTTTAGGGCCAACGCGATGGTCTTATTCCTTGGAACATCATTCCCAGAGTCCTCCACCGATATAATGCTTAAAACCACATAAAGGGGAAAACATCATCAATCATAGGCTAATGATATCCTCAAAAGGCCATGTTTGGTTGGTGGAGGAAGCCTTCTTATCCCTAGATTACTAGAATATTCCATTAGGGCACAAGCTTAATGTCTCCTCCACTAACCATGTTTAAGTCCCTAAGCCTACAATAAATAGTGTCGTTTAAACCCCTATGAAGTCATATGTGGTGATTAGGGAAATTATTTATGGCTTTGGATGCCCTTGATGGCTAGAAGATTCCTTTAGGGCTTAAACGCCAATTCTCCTCCCTAACCATGTTTAAGGCCAAGAGTACCGAAGACTTGGATACATAGCACCATGGATACCAATGTCATATAATGTGTAGTCATTTGCAGCATTGTTAATGGTTCTAGATGCCATAATAATTTCTTTAGGGCCAAATGCATGGTATTCTTACACATAACATCATTCCCATGGCCCTAAGACATATACATATTTCTGGCAAAACCACCTAATGGAATTGAAATCCTCAATCACAGGTTAATGATAACCTTAGGATGTTAGCAATGGTTGGTGGAGGAAACCTTCTTAACCATGGATGCATACAAGCTTTCATTATGTCCCGAGGTTTAGTTCTCCTCCATTGAGCATGTTGAAGGCCCCAAGGCCATAAGACTTAAACACATAGTGCTATAGATATCCCTGTGATGTCATGTGTGGTGCTTTGGGGAATTGTTCATAGATTTGGATGGCTTAAAAATATACGCTTGTGAATCCATGCATCAGCCTCAAGGCATTGTTCATGGCTTTATATTCCTAAATGGTTTCTTTATGGCCAAAGCCATGGTATTCTTCCTTGGAACATCATTCCCAAGGTCCTCCACCTATATAATGCTTAAAACCACAATAAGGGGCAAACATCATCAATGATAGGCTAATGATACCCTCAAAAGGCCATGTGTGGTTGGTGGAGGAAGCCTTCTTATCCCTAGATTACTAGAATATTCCATTAGGGAACAAGCTCAGTGTCTCATCCACCAACCATGTTTAAGTCCCTAAGCCTACAATAAATAGTGTTGCTGAAACTGTTATCACTGGAAATTTACCAAAGGTTGTAAAGGCTATTCCCAGGTAACAAAAAAAACCACTTTAAAAGAGAAAACTGGCTTTTTTCTCTTCAAAGAGGGATCTCTCACAAAATTTTAACAAGGCCAGATATGTATAAGTGGAATTGTTTGTAATTAATAAGATTGGTTGAAACAGAACACATGACCATTGGGCTATGGAGTCAAGATACGAATATAGGTAAATCGAACCTATGCATGGAAGTTTTAACAAAGGCAAGGTAGCTACTTAGTCACAGTTAAAATTTGATTGTCTGGTGGAAAAGGAAGAACATGAATAGACCATTAACATAGAGCATTATAAAAATGAGTTATGTATCAATTTTAGAAGAAAAGCTTGGTGAATATCTGAAAAGAACATCTAGAGCATAGTAAATATGAAATATAAATTGCTATGCACTCATTTCAGACATGAAGGAATACATAATGGAAAGATAAAATGGAAAAAACATTCACATGAGAAAAGAAAGTACAGGCTGCAACATGGAATAACACAAGAATCTCTGCAAAACACCAACTTTCGGCTTTGTAATTTTTATTAAAGAAAATGCTTGAATACACAACTCCTCAAAATCTTACGGGTTCCAACCCTCACTTCATCAAAAGTGTGAATATTTATACAATTGCTCCTTGAGTTGATCAATAAACCTAACTGCATAACGGTTTAAACCATTTATTACATGTGTCAAATTGCTTGTCTATTACAAAGTAACTCTGAAATAACAAAAATTCTTAATTGAATGAAATTAAAAGAAGATTTCTCCATAAAAAAAATCCTTTACTGAACTCCTCGATGTCTTCGTGGATGTAACTTATACTTTGTTGATCCGTACTGCTGAACTGTTCTCCACTATTCTGGCTTGGGAAAATCAGCAACAACCATTTCATGCGCCAGAACTCTGAGCTCCATGCTCTCTGCGTAGGAAAGATTAGGCACCTTGGCACAAGTAGCCTTAAAATAAAATAGTAACTCAAATTCTTCAGCTAACTTATCAAATTCAACACTTTCCAAATGGTATGGGTTGGAGAGCACTCTTAATTGTTGGAGTGCAATACAAGCAACACCTAGAGATTGAGTTGAAAACTTTGCAAGAACAGTCTTTGTATGCTAAGATGTATAAATGTGAATTTGGGATGAAAGAACTATTATATCTTGGGCAGATTATTGGGCAAGATGGAGTTAAAGTGCACATGGAAAATATTAGGGCTATCTTAGAATGGCCATCACCAAAAAACATCACAGAAGTAAGAGGCTTCATTGGAATATGTACACACTACAGGAAGTTTGTGAAGGGGTTCTCCAAGTTCACTTATCCACTCACTGATTTGACTAAGAAGAATGCTTTCAAGTGGAATTAAGAGGTTGAAAAGGCCTTCCATTGAAATGAAAAAGGTAATGAGTAGTTGTCTCATACTTGCATTACCTGATTTTTCTAAGCCTTTTATTGTTGAATGTGATGCCTCAGGTCGAGGAGTAGGGGTTGGCCTAAAGCAAGGCCAACACCCTATAGCCTTTGAGAGCAGAAAGTTAGCCTCATGAAAAGCTTTACTCCATATATGACAAAGAGATGTTGGCCATCACGCATGCCTTGGACAAATTCTGACAATACTTGGTAGGAAACAAGTCTGTGGTGAAAACGAACCACAATAGTCTAAGACACTTCCTTACCCAAAAGGATCTAAAGGAAAGGCAACAAAAGTGGGTAAGCAAGATTCAAGCTTATGATTTTGATATTGAATATGTGAAAGGAAATAATAACATTGTAGTAGATGCATTATCTCGAAGACCTTCTTTTTCTCTCATGGACATTACTAAAAATTG
>LPNX010028044.1:183026-199787 GCA_001517045.1 Pseudotsuga menziesii
AATGGATGCCTCGTAGCTAATGCATGAACGCATGGATAACATATAATTTGGAGTGGACTAGTAGTTGCTGCATGGATAACATATAATTTCAAGGTACTTAAGTTGCAATCTATCACCCAAAATGCGGGTGACAGACACACCACCAAGGATGTGGAGGCAGGTGACAGGGCCAGCCTACCATCTGCATGACATCACTCCCTTCTGGCTGCGTGCATTAAGTTTGAAACAAGACGTGGACAACTCACGGAGGTTCGAAGGGACACGCTCGTCACCTTAGGACTTTAATGCACCTCCTTGGTGCTTGGGCCGACACACCATCAAACTAATGCCCAGACCCCTGCAGCAGTTTGGTCATCTGTTCTCCAAGTTCTTGCAAATACGTCATCTTCCCTCCTCTGGTCGCTCGGCCCTCTGCAACAGAGTCCTGGGCTTTGAACTCTTTGTCACCCTATGTTGGCCTGCAATGTCTCGTAGACAACGTGACACCCCTCATCGTGGTCGCCAGGGGAAAGGCAATCAAACTGACCACCCAATTCAGCTCAGCGCTCAAGCCAGCGGCAATGGCTTCGACGTCAAAATTCCTGAAGCGGTTTGTCTCATGGTCAATGACTAGGAAGGCGAATTGTAAAGGGTTCATAGCGCAGTTGGTCGCACTCTAGAGCGACGACACAATTATTGGGTAATAAAAAACCTCCTCATTCGGCTCATCCTCTGTTTTCATTCCCTGTCTCTAGCACCTACACCTCCTGCACCACCACCTCCACCTCCTGCTCCTGTCATCCCCACACCACCACCCCTTGCTCTTGCCTCTGTACCCTCCACCTCCACCCTTTTCCTTGCAGTCCCTATGGATTGTGATCCCCCTCCTCAGCAGGTGCGAATAAAATCTCTCTCTACAGGTAAAAGAGCTCCCAATCTAGCCTTTGCAAAGAATACGGCTCCTCTGCCAGTCAAGCAACCGCATGCAGGTAGTCTTGATGATGATGCATCCTCCAACAGTGAAATGACAACCTCCTTTGATGACGATACATTAGATGCACAGGACGGCCCCAGCGTGTCGGCTTCCATCGGCTTTGTGTTGATCCTAGATTTGTTATCATTTTTGACAATTAAATTACTCATTTAAACATATGTTTTATTATCTTTTTGCATATTTTATGTCACACGGATCACTATTTAGCCCAGGTATGTATGAATTTAAGGTTTATATAAAATCCATTTATTATTTTTATTTTATGATTTTATTAATTAAAATTGACATTAAGATTTGTCCTCGCCATTGGTGGATGGATTGCCCATTGTGGTATTGCCAAAGGATTCTCTATTTTTTGGTGTGGCGTTTGGTTGTAAAAGGAGGGTTGTTGTGAATTTCTTTGGGAGTTTTGTTGTTTCTGTAAGTTTCCTGACTTTCTGGTCCAAATGGATCCTGGAGGGGTTCCTCCGCTCTCTCTACCTCCTGATCTGGAAGCTTTCAAAAGGTTGATTGCTTCCAGCGGTTAGGGAAAGGGGGGGGCATCTAATAGGTTTGTAAAGAAGGTAGACATTCCTTCGGTTGAGCTACCTGTTGAAAGGATTTGCCGATCTGCATTAAACCTTACTGAGTAAGGGCTCATTGGTCAATTCACTGGCCTATGGCCCTCTCCCAAGGCAATCGAAGGATGGGTGCAGAGGAATTGGAAGCCTCTTGTCTCAGAGGATATTTGCAGTCATTTTGTTGGACGAGGTTTCTTCGTGTTTGTCTTTGAATCAGCTGAGGATAGAGATCTGATCTTCCGAAATGGCCCTTATTTCATGGGTCCTCAAGGTCTTTATTTGAATAAATCGACCCCCGATTTCGACCCTTCCCAGGACGTTCCATCTGCAGTTTCGGTATGGGTAATATTACCCTTCCTTCCTCCACATTGCTGGAACACTGAATCTTTGGTTATAATTGGGAATAAGCTCGGCAAATACATAGACCAGGCTGAAAGGAAAGATCAATTTTCCTGTGCTAGGATTTGTGTAGAAGTGGATCTGGAGATTGGTCTGCCCGAAGCAATTTAGTTAAATGTAGCAGACTGGTCTTACACTCAGGAGCTAGACTATGAGCAAATTCCGTTTAAGTGTAGGTTTTGTCACGGCTATGGCCATTTTGCTAGAAATTGCAAAAAAAAATCTGAAGAGGAAAATGTTAAAGAGAAAGAAGACCAATGGACTCAAGTCCAAAAAACAGGAAAATCAGGGTAGGGATTTAAAAAGAAAGGAAAATCAGTAATTGGTGACTTTGTGGCTGGTACAGCTTTCCAGGCTGGTGATATCCTAAAAGGTGATCATAACTCTTTTGCTGTCCTAAATTCCTCGGAAACTATCCTTGAAGAAGGTGAATTGAGTAATGTGGAAGTGATCGAGCCCATTTTAGAAGACATATCTATTCTTAAGGATTTATCTAGTCCTTCCTTTGTTGCTCTTCCCCCTGAAGGTGGCTCCCCTCCCTCTTCTCCTATCAATTCTTGCTCTCCTACTTCATATGTTGAAATTGCATGGAAGAAAAATGAGGTTAGTCCTGACTCTTCAGAAGATTATTCCTTTGAGAAAAAAAACAGTTGGCAGGAAGTCTAAAAAGGAGATAAGGGAAGAAGAGGCTGAAAGGCTCAAGACTCAAGGAATCCAGGAAACTATTGAAATGTCTTATGGGAGAAATAAGAGAAACATGCTTCCTAAGGGAGTAATTACTCCCTCTTCTTTGGGTAAGTAATGCTTTTAACTTCTTGGAATTGTAGGGGATTGGGGCATTCTAGTAAAGCTGAAGCTATTAAAAATTTAATAAAATTGGCTCCTCCTGATCTCTTATTACTCCAAAAGTCTAAAATAGAGGAGGATGCTATTCTTCTCATCAGCAAAAACAAGTGGAATTTGAATTCTGGTAAGGTGGTCAGCGCTAGAGGTTCCTGTGGGGGGGTTGCCACTTTATGGGGCAAAGATAAATTTCAGCTTTTAAATGAGTATGTAACTCAGCATTGGATCTTTATAGAGCTTGTTCATATCAACCGTAATTTAACTATTTCCCTATTCAACCTTTACGTTCCTATTAATTACGGGGAAAAAAAAATTGCTGGCAGTCGATTTTTTATTTTCTTGTGCTTCATTCACCAGCAAACATTATTATCGCTAGTGATCTAAATTTGACTTTAGCTCCATGTGAGAAGAAAGGGGGAGTGCGTGGAAAATATTACATGCATGATGTTGTGGAAAATATGATACACGATTGGGATTTGGTTGATATTAAGCCTAAGGTTGGCCAGTTCACGTGGTCAAATCAGCGAGTCGAGGCAGCGAGTATTTTTTCCAGATTAGATAGGTTTTTTAGTGCAGGGTCCCTTGTTGGACAACAAATGGATGATTTCATCTAAAATCCTTCCCACGCTGGCGTCAGATCACCATCCGATTTCCTTGCAATTTGAAATTGAAGATGAGCTCAACCCAATTCCTTTTAGGTTCTGTCCTCTATGGATAGAACATGAAGGATTTATGGATACGGTCTCTCAGGCGTGGTCCAATTTTGTGAATGGGTCTCCTAGTTATGTTTGGGAACAAAAAATGAAACAGACTAAATGTGCTTTGAAGAATTGGATTAAACTACCCCTTCTAACTCCAATGAGTGTCAGGAAGGATAGAGTTGCAGAGCTCTCAGTTTTGCAAGTTGAATTGGAAAATAAAGAAGTTATCTCCTCTCATATTGCTCTTCACCAGACCGCCCAGCTTAAAACTAATATATCCTTCAGGCAGGAGGAGGAGTATCTCAGATTGAAGTCAAGAAGTCTTTGGCTGAAGGATGGGGACAAGAACTCCTCTTTTTTTCACTGTCAATGCAGGGCCAGGCTTTCCAGAAATCACATCTCAGAAATCATTGATGATGAAGGGGTGACTATTAAAGGACAAGACCTTCTAAAGAAATCAACTAGTAGGCATTTTCAAAAGTTATTTAAAGATGATGGTTGTTCATATGATGATGTGTCTTCTGACTTTCTGCTCAATGTTCCTTCTCTGGTCAGTTTTGAGGATAAGTGTGACTTAATGAAGCCTTTCTCTGAGCAGGAAATTGTTGAAGTTATTTGGGCCATGGAATCAGAAAAAGCTACGGGGCCAGATGGTTTTTCGATTCATTTTTATAAAGCTTGCTGGACTATAATCAAGACTTACTTGCTAAGAATGATCATTGCCTTCCAGAAAAAAGCTAAAATGGGTGGGTGCACAAACTCTACTTTTCTTGCCCTCATCCCTAAAGATGTCAACCCTTCTTCTTTTGATAGGTTCAGAGCAATTTCTCTATGTAATGCTTCTTATAAGATAATAGCCAAACTTTTAGCAAACAGACTAAGGTCTTTGCTTGGTAAGCTTATCTCTCCTCTTCAAGGGGTTTTTGTAAAAGGCAGACAATTAGTGGACAACGTCATAGAAGTTCAAGAAGCTTTACATTCTAGTTTCATTAGGAAAGAGAAAGGCCTGTTAATAAAGCTAGATATGAAAAATGCTTTCGATTGAGTCAAGCTTCCTTTCCTATATGAAGTCTTGCATTCTTTTGGCTTATGTTCAAAATTTGTTTCATTGATTAAATCTTGTACTGATAAGCTGTGGATATCCCCTTTGGTAAATGGCAGACCCATTGATTTCTTTAAAGCCACTCGAGGTCTTCGTCAAGGATGTCTGTTGTCCCCCTTTTTGTACATCTTGATGGCAGAAACTCTTAGTAGAAAATTATTAGCTGAAAAGGATGTTGGATATATTCCAGGCATTAAGATCGCGAGGGGTATTGAACCAATCAATCATGCTCTTTTTGCGGATGATTCTCTTCTCTTGGTAGGGGCCTCTATGGAAATTGCTCAGGCCTTTAAAGATATCCTCAACAATTTCTGTTTAAGCTCAGGTGCTTTGATTAACAAAAACAAAAGTGCAGTATACGATTGGAATATCGATCAGATTGCTCTGCTCCGGATTTTAGGTCTCTTTGGCTTTCCTGGTTTTGTCAAGTGGGAAAAAATCAAGTATCTAGGCCTCCCCTTAACTCTTGGTCCAGCTCCTCCTTCTCTGTGGATTGAAGTGTTGGCCAAATTTAAGGCTAAAATAGCCTCATGGGGGGGACAATGGATTTCAAAAGCTGGGAAACTGATCTTGATTAAATCAGTTCTTTCAGCATTTCCAGTTTTTCAGTCAACTCTAATTCTTGCTCCCAAAGCTGTCTCTACTCAGCTTTCAAAACTAATGAGAGATTTTTTATGGAATGGAGGGAAAGGTGGCCAAAGAAAGATGCATTTGGTGAGATGGGAGGTCCTCATGCGCCCTACTACAGATGGTGGTCTTCAAATACGTGATCCTGGTCTTGCTAATTTGGTAATGGTAGGTAAGCTAGTTTGGCGGCTTTTTGAGGATCCCAAGCACCCTGTTAGTAAAATCTTCAGGATGAAGTATTTACACGGGGTTTCTTTATGAAATATTTCTTTTGAAAATTCTTCTTCTGGCTCTGGTATTTGGAATTCCTGCAGGAAATGTCTGGCATTTTTCAAACAAAATTTGTATAAACTCCCTGGTAACGGGATGAAGACCCTTCTTTGGGAGGATTTCATCTCAGGCACTCCATCTTTTTCCTCTGATTCTCAATTGCATGATTTAATGTTTTGGTTTAAGAATCAAGGTTTAAATTGACTTGCTGATATATGTAAGTGGGATCTTGAAGGCAATTGGTCTGGCTGGATTTTTCCAAAGCTCCTTGTCCATTTATCTGCTCAGAAATTGTATCTCTCTTCCCTTCTCATGGGCCTGGCTCTAGTACACATTTCAAGCAAAGATCGGTGGAGATGGGGCGTTGAAGGGTCTTACACAGCTAAGTCTGCGTTCTTGTCTCTAACACCGGCTCACAATTCGACCTTTCCTCCAGCGATTTGGCACTTAGTATGGTATTCTTGCTTCCCTATGGTTAATTTCTTTGTGTGGCTGCTGTTAAAAAACAAAATTTTGACTGGTGATAACCTTCAGAAACGGGGATTCAACGGGGCTTTCAGATGGTGCTTTTGCCAGGTTGCTAATGAGACGGTCGACCATCTATTGGTGAGTTGTGAATTTGCCAGACAAGCCTGGCATCTGGTTCTTCATTATTTTAATCTTTCTTGTCCAAGGAAAAACTCTGTTAATCAATTCTACTTTGTCTGACATGACCGATGACCCCCAAAATGTAATGATGCAGCCTTGCATAAACACTGGCATTCAATTCCGAAATTTTTGTTGTGGTCTTTGTGGATTACCCAGAATAATTGTCTATTCAGTGATCAACGACCTAAACTTCAGCTTGTTGTTATGAAAACGTTATCATGGCTAGCAGAAATAATTGGCCACTCAACATCTTCTTTGCCAGATTTGAATTATTTGGGTTCTTCTTCAAATGTTATGGGGAATATCAATTTGAAACCTATCTCGCCCCCTTCGTGGAGGTTCTGAGGTGAAACTAGTTCTCTCAACTCTTTATGGATGAGTTCATCTTCAGCTGCAATTTTTTTTTATGGTGCTTCGAAAGGTGATCCCTGGGTCTCTGGCGCAGGTGGTCTTGTTATCTCTCCGGATTGTTTGTCTTCCATCAGGTTTTGCTGGGGGCTCGGTATTATGTACAATAATCAGGCGGATTTTACAGCCTGCTTCAGGAAAGTCAGTTGGCCAAGAATAAAGGATACAAGTATGTCCAAATTTTCGGTGATTCTGAAATTTTGATTAAAGCTTTAAATTCCTCTGATAGTTTAAAAATTTTTGGTTTAATTGTAACTCTGCAGAGAATTAAGAGAGTTTTAAATTTTTTTGATAAGGAGGATTCCTATCATATCCTTCGGGGATTAAATTCTTCTGCAGATGACGTGGCAAATCAAGCTTGTCATCTTTCTCATGGTTTTCTCAGTCTTAACGGGGAACCCGACCATTTTTACCCTATTCCGTAATTTCTATGTATAGGAGACTGTTTGGGAGTCTCTATTCATGTTCAGCGATATGTAGCAATTTCTTGTGAATTTGTATCGAGGTTGATTGGTGTTTTGCCAAAATAAACCTGTTTTTCCTATTTCAATAAAACTACCCGTTTTTGTTAAAAAATAAATAAAAATAAATATTAATTTAAAAATTTTAATTTTTAATTAAATTAATGTACATATTGAAATTTAATAGTTTAAATTATATGTATTTGAATTAATTTATACTAGTATAGACCCATCTAACTTCGATTCTACAAAGTGCTGAAAGGGATTAAATATGCAAACCTTTCACCACTAAACTACAACACACATCCTTCTCACCACTATGTTATGATGCATCAATTCTTATTATTTATTTATTTATTATTATTATTATGAGACAAATGATCACTTCCCTCTCACTAATATACGTATAATTAATAACAATCAAAACACCTCGTTATTCTAGCATTTTTCTTCCTAATTCCGGTCAAAATCACGTCTCAAAACTGCACTCTATACAATTATTCAATTTCAACAATCACTATTATATTTTCTAGAATAAATATCGGATTTTGAAGCTACCCAAATCATTGAAATCACGATTTGAACAATCGAATTGCACATTCAACAATTATTTCTCTGTCAGATTCTAGGGGCTCGAGGCCATTTTGGTTGTCATGTATACTTCTCCCTCACCACTATGTTACAACAAATTGATGCATGTATTCTTATTTTTATTTTTTTTATGATTTATGATTTATGATTTATTTATTTTATATGGGATAGAGAGATACTTCCCTCTCACCACTATTTTTTCAATCGAAAAAAGTAACTTATTATTCATCCAAAAGAGAATCAAAGTTACATCTAAATTGTTCAATACGAGCCTCTTTGGCATCATACTTTCTCTTCCAAAATAGCATCACAAAAAAACCCCCAAACCTTCTTCTTAGACTTATATAATCACAAAATATGATGACAAAATCCAAATTATTGCACCTATACATAAATACAATAAAAATCCTTCAAGCTTGATATCGGAAAATACTCCATCATATAGCCAAGTACCACATGTCTTCCAACAACTAACTTTAAGGTGATTGAATCTCAACTTCAAAAAACAAACTTTGAGAGAGAACTGGAAAGCTAAAAAAGGAGACAGATCCAGAGTCTATCAAGGAATCCTTCACATATTCCTAAAAAAGAATTAAGCCATCCATATTACCAACCGCATCCTTAGAAAGTCTATTAGCATCACCTTTAAAATCCCTATAAATATGAGTGAAAAAAATATCTAAGAAACTCAAGATCATTTTTTTCACTCTAGCAACCCACTAATCCAGCTGAAGTGCTTGAATATTTGAAGACCCTTATACCCACTCTATAATAATATTGGAGTCACCTGCAATCTAAATTATGAAAACACCCCTTTTAAGAGCAAACCAAAGTAGACCCCATAAGGAAAGCAATTTAGCCTTTGTGTTTGTACCAATCCCAACACCCATTTTTAAATATATAATATGATCACTTTTGATTTGTAGGATCATGCCTGCCCAACATTGATCGTTCTTCTCAGCTCCATCAAAAAATATTATTGATATAGATTGATCCAACGAAGGAAAGGAATGAGTCCTCTTCCTTTTCATCATCTCAACTTTGAAATATTCCTTAAATAAACTGATAGCTATTTAACAAACAAGCGATATTGAAGGTTTTGCATCGTCAAAAATACAATTATTCCTCATTTTTCACACTTCCCAAATAATAAATAGAGGTATCTCTTTAAATTTTATTTTTTTTCTAAATCAAGAAAGCATGTTGTCTTCAAAATCGTGAGTTTACCAACTATCATTGAAATGTAGTAAGCTACAACATTCTTCCCAAACATTATTGAAGTAAGTACATATATCAAATAAATGGGATGCAGCTTCAACTTCATATCTACAGAGAACAGATATACTTGGGCCATAAAATCCCATTTTGAGAAGATTGTTCCATGTTAATACTTTGTTCTCCATGCGGAGACATATGAAGCATTGCAATTTTATTGGAATATTCCAGTTCCATATATTTTTTTCCCACCATTTAGGAGAAATTTGAATATGATCACCAATAACAACTTCATAGGCTTTATTTGTTAAGATAATCCCATTAGAATCCTTCAAGCTCCACACCAGCATGTATTCTTTATCCCAAAGTATAACACCTACTCTATTCCTGATCACAATAAATCTATTCTATTCATTAACTAAGTAAGAAGGTATCCCCAGATCAGAAGCCAAATACCAATAGGACAAAGAGGATCCAACCACTATATGTCTTCTAAAGGATGAGAAAGAACTAGTATATTGATAGAGTAGAGATATAAAATAAGTTGTTGAGATAATTTATATCCATATACAACTCCAATAAAAGGATCTATGCCGATAACAACTTGAGTACCCCTGCCATATTTCCAGCTGAGCCACTTTCCCATAATTGGAAAATATTTAGTAAGAGCTCTCTAGATTAGAGAAAATGAAGAACCAGTAAAATGTGGACTTTGAACCCACTAAGAGATAGGCCTACATTTTTAATATTTGGATTTGATAAATTTACACCAAATACCCTCACCAAAAAGACCTCTCCATAGGATTTTAGCACTGAAAGTAGAGCAAAACCAATCTCACCTCTATGCTACAACACAATGATGCATGCATTTTTATTTTTTATTTTTTTATGAGAGAGACACTTCCCTCCACCCGCACTGCAGAAACACACCTTCTCAACCCAATGACTTGATTCATTTTTAATATAATTTATACAATTATTAATGTACTATAAAATTACATTATACTAATAGCACACTTCCAAGGGATTATTGATATATTGTTAACCTCTCCTAAAATAATTAGTATTTATGTAACAAAATCAATCTTTTTTAAGAAAATCTAAATTAAAGAACACTCAACTCAATGCTATGGACTAAAAAGAAAAGCTTCTCTATCCACTTGGTAATCGGTAACAAAATCAATCTTTTTTAAGAAAATCTAAATTAAAGAACACTCAACTCAATGTTATGGACTAAAAAGAAAAGCTTCTCTATCCACTTGTTTCGATTACCAAGGTTGTTATTATGTATTTTCAAATTCACTCTTTCTTACATTTGTTGAAAATTGAATTACACAAAACTAAATTTTTATGATGCTTTTTATTGTTTTACGAAAATTAAATAAATATTTTGAAAATAAAAAATGTATATTTAAATTTTTAAATTAAAAATTGTTTTTTACCCTTTTTTTTAAGAAAAAATCAAATTAAGATAAAAAGGATAATATACAAAACATTGCATCAAAGCAGAGAACGAAGCACATAGCTTATTTGTGTCCATGTCCACACTAGTCCAAACCTCCATATCACAAAACCAAAAGAACTACCCCTCCCCCAGGGAGGAAAATAGGGCATTAACAATCTTTAAAAAGTTGAGCCATAACAAGAGAAAAGACTTCCTTTCATATGTTTCAAACTACTTTCACGTAAAAAATAATTAGAGTTTATTTTGTGAGCTAAAACACTACTATTCCTTCATAAAACTAAAGTCAAGATTCCATTCAAAGACATCACCTAACAAAAACAAGCAATCAACTCCTTGAAACCTAGGGAACGCTAGTCACAACTTCACGGAATGACTACAGATAACCACCATCGCCAGCTGCTCCCGACATCACCATCCACGCCCAAGCACTTGAACCATTCTCATTCACATATGAACTTTTAGCAAAAGGGATGCCAAGATACTTTGCAATAACATCAATTTTCAAATGCATTAGCCTGGAGTCAACATAATTCTCTTTCTAGAACCTCATCGATTCTTCATCCCCTTTATCTTTCTCATTTTTTTCCCTCAAAACCTTAGCAATAAGGCCTTTCAAGACCCACAACAAGGCCACCAACTATCATACATAGCCATGTGATTTCAGGTGGATCCCGGATTCTGAATCCACTCAAACAATGAATCTAACTCTTCCTATAGTTTGGAATCCTCAAGCCCATCCCACAAATCCTTTTCCACCTCTACGATTTCTTCCTTAATGACATGGGGCACATTGGACTGATACAACAAAGCCACTTGAGCCTCCTTAAGCTTCTCCCAAGTGGCTCATTTAAATTCCATCAAATTCCTCTCCGATGCCTCCATGTTAGTCTTCCTCCTCTTGGTCTCCATCAACTGACAGCCTCTTCCTCTTGACACAGTTGAGTCTACACAAGAACCACCCCCAACCCCATCTTCGATCCACTCCTTGCAACCACCCAAAAAATAATAGAAGGAAAAGAAACCCAGGATCCCAAAAACATAATCACTGAGTCCAATACTTGTTGCCCCATAAAAACCATTAACCCCACTCAAAGCAATGAGCACCTCAACAAATTTCCTTGAACTAAAAATCAAAACCATATTTAAGAAAGATCATTTAGACTAAAGCAAAATCGTTTCCAAATCAGAACATCGATTACCATTACCTCCCCTGAATCCTCTCATGATTTCCCGACTTCTCTAGACATTGGATCTACCCTCCTCCATCCACCTCATAAATATCTAAATGTTAATCCCATAAACACCATGTCTCATCACCATAAAACTAGAATCCGACACGTACTAGGATGACACCACCATGCTATCTTCCTTCACTATGGCCACCCGCATTTGCGAAAATAATTTTACTTGTTGTAAGGATTGATTGACTAAAAATACCTACTTGGACAAGATATTTGTTTGAAAAAAAATTATAGAAGGGGGGAAATCTTTAAATTTGCCACATACTCTTTGTCTTAACTATTTGGATTAAAAATTCATTGAAGTTTTTGGAATTTATAGAGAGAGGCATGATCTTGATCTTGACTATAGTTGTACAATTAATGTGTAATTTATTAATGTTGACTGCATAATGTATTAATGTTGAAGGAAATCTTGAACCATCAACCTTCTTGTTAAGACTTACACAAGATAGTTTACTTTAACTTCAACCAACAAAAATTTATGAGTTTGTGCAAGAGGAAATGGCCCTAGAGTTCAATGCAATTGTATTCTTAGATATGGAATTCCTCTCCTTCACACTTATTTTCTCCAATTCTATTGCATTCTACAAGTCCTTTAAGGTAATGGTTCATTGATCCACTCCCCATAGGTTTGATTGTTTGCAATGATTCTTTTCCTTAACACTTATCATACTATTTTTTCCAATTCTATTATTTTTTGCAAGTCCTCCATAATTATGGTTCATGAGCCAAACCTATTGATGTATTTGTAACTTCGAAATGTATTCACTTGTATATCTTATGTATTGTACCCCGATGTTTATTCTGGGAAGTTTCTATAATGTATTTGAGTCATGTCATGCCCCGATGTTCCTATCGGTAGGTTCTATAATGTAAACAAGTCATGCCAAGTCATTGTGGGTAACCCTCCTATTGTTCAAGGGTTAAAATCCCCGCAGTTTTGGGGCACTAGGGTTATTAGACTCTCCTAGAGAGGTCGACCCTAGTGAGTCATTGTCAAGTCAGGAATTGATATAAATAGAGAGTGAGCCTCTCTATTTAACACACACTCACTCACACTCATTTGTAGTGCATAACTGAGGAAGAAGAAATTGCTGGGGCTAGAAAGAAAGAGGCTACTGCTGTCGGGATATCATCTTACTATTTTTGGGGCTTTGCTATTTGGTGCTGATTTTATCTCTGAGGAAGTTGTGGGGTTTTATCCTTTATGGTTTCCCTGAGGAAAATCTTTGTGTTCATTGTCTTATGTGTTTGATTGTTGTGCTTGCTATTCTCTCAGTTAAGATCCTAAGTTAATGCTAGCTTAAATGATAAAAATCTAACATGGTATCAGAGCTAACCTGAGAAGAAGACACTGTGCAGCTGTGAGAACTAGGGCTTCCTACTTTTTGGATCTCTCTCCAAATATTTTCAGCAAAAGAAGGTTGGACTAACTCTCCTCCCTAGGGCGCATCTTTTCGTTGAAGCATAATCTAAGTCTGAGCATTTTCAGTTTTTGACTTGACACTGGAGCCGAAAATTAGGGCTTTCCACAGAAGTGGAATTTTTGAGTGAGCCCAGGCCTGGATTGATCTCCTCCTCAAAATTGAAGTTTAGATATCAATACAAAGCATTTGGTTGGACAGAACTCCGGAAAAGCCAAACCCTAATCTGCTCTTGAACTAGCACTACAAAAATTCAGCTCCAGATTTAGGTCCAACATCTTGACCTGGTAGGATCTAAATCTTTTGTATTTCCATTTGAGGTTCTTAGTTAAGATGTCTCATCATACCAAGCTTGATGAAAATCTTGAGGGAGCTGATAACTTTTGAGCCTGGAAGTATAGGATCTCCTTGGTCCTGGAAGAAAATGAGTTGGACTCCTACATCAACGAGGAGATTCCAGTTCCAGAGGGAGATGAGGCTAAGGCCTTACACAAGAAGAAGTTCGTTATGGCTAAGAGGATTATTGCTGATTCAATCAAAGATCACCTCATACCACATGTGTCCTCCCTAAAGAAACCTAAAGCTATGTTTGATGCCCTAACCAAATTATTTGAAGGAAAGAACATAAACTGGAAGATGACCTTAAGGAACCAATTGAAGAATGTGAAGATCCATAATGCGGATACCATACAGTCATACTTCACAAGGGTCTCCTAGATCAAAGAACAACTTGAAGCAGTAGATGAAGAAGTGGAGAATGCAAAGATTGTAATGACTACCTTGAATGGTCTCCCTAGGACATGGGACTCTTTCATTCAAGGGATCTATGCCAGAAAGAAGTTAGTCAAGTTCATCAGACTACGGGAATAATTCTCTCAAGAAGAAGCTCGGATAGCAGCTCGAGAAGAAAAGATGGGAAGTGAAGATCAAGCTGTCACAGTACAATCCAAGAAAACTAGATCTATCCACCATAGAGGTAAGTACTCTCATCAAAGGAATAACTTTAGAAAGCCTGGAGATAAGTATAAGTTCATTTGCTATACATGTGATGAAAGAGGACACTTTGCTAGAGATTGTCCTAGAAACAAAAGTAGCTCTCACAAGAAGAAGGGAAACAAGAGAAGACATCGTGCTCATGCTGTAGAGGATGATGAACCTTCCACAAAGAGAAACAGACAAGACAGTGATGATTCTTAAAGTGATGAAGAATATGTTCTGATTTCTGCTCTCATGTGAACTATCACACATGGCAGCAATGATTGGTTTATAGACAATGGTGCTTCCAAACATATGACAGGATTCAAGGAATCCTTTGTGAAATTATTTGAACATGAATCACCTCACAAGGTGAAACTCGGAGATGACTACCAGTATCCAATAAAAGGTAGTGGTGAATCCTCATACAAGATAGACTCTGGACAGTCTATCAAGATGAAAGATGTATTGTTTGTACCTGGACTAAATAAGAATATCCTCTCCATATCTGCATTAGATGCAAAAGAAATGAGGGTTTCATTTGTAGATGGCCAAGTCCTCATGTGGCCAAAGGGAAAATCTTTCGATGATGCAGTGGTAGTTGGGGAACAAGAAGGATGACTATACAAATTGAAGGGCCAACCATAACAAGATTTAGTTCATGACTCGGTAGAACCAAATGAGCTTTGGCATAGAAGGCTTGCACATGTGCATTACAGAGCACTACCACTTGCAAGCAAAGCTCTTGAAGGTCTCCCAGAAATGCAGACAAAACATGAAGGTGTATGCAAATGATGTGTGAAAGGGAAGAACACAAAGAAGACATTTCCAAGTAGCGAGAGCAAGGCAAAATGAATCTTGGAAATCATCCACTCTGATGTATGCGGTCCAATGTCATCCAGTTCACTAAGCGGGTTTGTATACTATGTTTCTTTTATTGATGATTTTTCTAGAAAGGCATGGATATACTTTATGAAGAACAAAGATAAAGTATTCAACAAGTTCAAGGAATTCAAAGCCTTGATCGAGAACCACACTGAAAAGAAGATCAAGACCTTTCGATCATATAATGGCAGATAATTCACATCAAATGAATTCAAAGAGCTATGCAAAGACTTGGGGATTAAGAGGGAGTTATCCACTCCATATAATCCACAACAGAATGGGATTGCAGAAAGAAATAATAGAATGATCATGGAAGCAACAAGGGCCATGCTTCATGACCAAGATCTTCCCATGCATCTATGGGTAGAAGCTACTAGAACAACGGTGTATGTACAAAACCGTACTCCACATAGAGTACTCAAGAACAAGACACCTGAAGAAGTCTTCTCCGACAAGAAACCAGAAGTCAGCCATCTCAGAATATTTGGATGTCCTGTATACATACACATTCCAAAAGAAAAGAGGACGAAGTTAGATCCTTCAGAAAAGAAGGGTATATTTGTGGGATACTCTGGAAGCTCGAAGGCTTACAGAATATACTTCCCAGGGTTCAAGAAGATTGACATTAGCAGATATGTAACATTTGACGAAGATTCAACCTACATCAAATGCAGGAAGAGACCGGCTGAAGAACCTGAAGAAACAAGAGCACCCAGAATTCATGATACAACCATGAACGAAGAATTTCAAGATCGATAATTAGAAGAACCTCAAGAACCTGTAGATCCACCTCAGGAGAAGAATCCTCATAAGAGGAAACCTAATTGGGCACGTGAAATTATCCAAGGTGCAGAAAGATATGGAGCTTCAGAAGAAACACACATAGGAAGAAAGAGAACTAGGTCCTGCTCCAGTTATGTAGCCTTGCTATGTGACATTATTGAAAAAGAACCTTCAAACTATGAAGAAGCGGCAGAAAGGAAATAATGGAAGGATGCTATGATTGAAGAGTATCAATCGATCATGAAGAATGATGTTTGGGACGTTGTCCCAAGACCAGAAGAGAAGTCCATTGTAACTTTGAAATGGATCTTCAAGATCAAGCATGCTGCAAATGACATCATAGAGAAATATAAAGCAAGATTCGTGGCTCGTGGTTTCTCCCAGAAAGAAGAAATAGATTATGAAGAAACTTTTGCACCTGTAGCCAGATACACTTCCATCCATTAGAGAGAATTTGAGGTAAAAAATGGGCCTCAAAATGACCAAAATTTACTATAAAAATCAACCAATTACATTCTAGTAGATGACATCATCCCCCATGGTTGAGGTAGCATTGCATGAGTTAAGAATGCTTATTTGTCACATTTTCTACGGTGGATGAAAACCCATAGTTAACCAAGGTAGTGGTACAAGTACTTTTCAGGCATAAAATAAAGTACTCACAATAAAAGTCATTTCACACTTTCTCATAAAATAATATTATTGTTATTTTCGAGTAAAGTACTCACAATTCACTTTCTCATAAAATAATATTATTGTTAATTTCAAGTAAAGTACTCACAATTCACTTTCTCATAAAATAATATTATTGTCATTTTGAAGTAAAGTACTCATAATTCATAAAAATGTCTTTTCACATTTTTTTTATAAAATAATATATTGTCATTTTCATGTTTTTTAATTTTAAATTATATATTCACTCAATTTTATTTAATATCATAATGTCAAACTAATATATATATAATTTTGTACTTTTAAAGTAAATTAAATTCTTGAATAATATTTATATGAAAAAATCATGTTAGTTATGCATATAAATTAAATTCATGAATAATATTAATATGAAAGATGTATGTTTATTATGGATGAATTATATATATATTGAATCATACGCATTCATTTATATCATGTTTGAATGTATAAAACAACATGTTGATATGATAAATGTTTATATGATTATAACTTTATTA
>LPNX010028044.1:199907-221101 GCA_001517045.1 Pseudotsuga menziesii
GATGCTAACCTCATGACGTGGGATAAAAAGAAGCTCCTTTTTGAAACTCTAGTCACTCCTGTCATCTTGTATGGGTGTGAGGTCTGGGGTTGCAGCATCTCTAGAAAATCCTGGAGAAAGATCGAGCAAATCCAGAAGCGTTTTATAACTTATAACCTCAAAATAAAAAACAATACACCCTATCCTATTCTCCTTATAGAAGTGGGTCTTTCCCCCATCGAGAGCCTAGCTATGACTATACTCCTATTATACAAGAACAAAATCAATAACACGGGAGACTATAGACTCCCTAAGATAGCTTTAAACTCCAGCCAAAACCACTTAAGGCTCAAGCGTGGGTGGTATAAAGATACCAAGTCTTGGTTAAATCACTGGGAGATCGATGAAAATGTTGCTTTGCAGAATATTAATAACATTAAAAATACTATTTCTTCTAAGTTTAAAGAAAAATTGTGGTGTGAGAAAGATATCGAGGCTAAAAGAAAATGAAGATATTATAAGGAGGTCATCAACCCTACTCTAGAAGATCAAAAGTATCTCTCTATTTTGATCAGTACTAAGAAAAAATTAACATAGCTAAGATAAGAATGAACTCGCATGAGCTCCATAGTGAAACTGGTCGTTGGACAGTCCCTAAAACACCATGGGTAGAAAGGATCTGCCACCTTTGTGAGAGTAAGAACATTGAAGATGAAAATCACTTCCTCTTAGAGTGCCCTGTGTACACCCACATTAGATCCCAGTTTCATAATCTTTGTTGCAATACCGACTTTCCTAGCCTTTTAGCCTGTCAAAATTATAGTAAGCTCGGGACGCTTCTTTCCAAGCTCTTTGAACATAGAAATATAACTTTAAAGCAAACTAATTAATTCTCTTCTTTAGGTCCGATAGACCAAAGTTTGGTCTCAGGGGACGTTAACCATCATCATCATCATCATCATTTAATTTGAAATTATAACATAATATGTAAAACTGTATTATGACGTATTTTTTAACAAATTAGTAACATTGATTTTTTACATGTATATTTTGTATTTATAATTTTTTTAGTTGCAAAGAGTGGAAATAATTTTCTTAGATAAGTATTTATATTATAAAATTATTTTCAAAATGTATAAATATTTTTTTAATAATTTATTTTGGTTTATAAAAAAATATTAAAATAATTTATGCTTCAACTAATAAATTAAAAGAATTTATGCACCACCATTTACTTATTAAGTTAATATGATATATTATTTACTCACAACTTTTTTATTGTTAAAAATTAATATACATTAAAATCAACTAATAAATTAAAAGAGTTTATATACCTCTATTTATTCAGTTACTAATATATATTATTTACTAGTAACTTTTTTATTGTTAAAAAACAATATACATAACTTTTTTATTGCTAAAAACAATATACATTAAAATCTTATATACTAATATGAGATATTTTCATAATGTATAAATATTTTTTTAATAATTTATTTAAGAATAAATTAAGTCTTATATTATTTTCTATAAGAGATTTAACTATAACATTCATTTACAATAAAATGAATATATAAAAAAAAAATTATGATTTTTATATTAATTTATTCTAATAATGCAATAAATATTATAATAATATTGTTAAAATTTTACATGTAAATAAATCTCAATTATATCATATTAAAATTAAATTGATGAAGAATGTACTAAATATAAAAAGTCAACATAAATTAAAAAAATAACTCCTAAAAATAATTTTTTGTTTAATTTCTTTTACAGGTTCAAGACAAATAAATGCTAAAGGACAATAATTTTTTGGGAATTTACAATGAATTTTAGTCACATAATTGTAGAGTTATTTTATTAATTTTTTTTATAGTCAATTTAGAAAAGTAACTCAACCATGGTTATTTATATTGTGCATAAAAAAGTAGTGTAGGAGGTGAGTTGTCATATATACCTACCCCAAAAAACCCCTAACTCATAATATTTTAATATATCTTGTATTTTTGTAGTACATCTCTTAGGAGGCCCATTTTTTACCTCAAATTCTCTCTAATGAGATCAGTACTTGCTCTGGTTGCAGTGATGAAATGGAAGATACACCAGATGGATGTCAAGACCACTTTCTTGAATAGTGTAGTAGAAGAGGAAGTGTATGTGGAGCAGCCACTCAGTTTTGAGACACATGACAGGGAGTCTCATGTGTGTAGGTTGAAGAAAGCTCTGTACGATTTGAAACAGGCACTCAGGACATGGTACGTCATAATTGATGGCTTCCTATCCAGTTTGGGCTTTACCAAGAGTAAAGCAGATTCCAACCTTTACTACAAGGTTGAAGATGGCAACCCAGTGATACTCCCACTGTATGTGGATGATCTGTTTGTAACAGGTATGGATGGGTTGATTGCTGATACAAAGAGGAAACTTGCTGCCGAGTTTGAAATGAAATACTTGGATATGATGCACTATTTCTTAGGCATGGAGGTGTGGCAAAATGCGGATGGAATCTTCCTTGGACAAGGGAAGTATGCAGTGGAGATTCTGAAGAGATTCGGGATGATGGACTGCAAGGCCATAACCACACCTATGGCATTGAACCTCAAGCTATTGAGTGATGCTTCATCAAGAGTGGTTGATGCTATGATGTATCGTCAGATGATTGGGTCCTTGATGTGCCTGATGAACACGAGACTAGATATTTGCTTTGCTGTGAACACCTTGATCCAGTTCCTGACAGATCCGAGACATGTTCACTTCATTGCTGCAAAGCATATCCTGAGGTACCCAAAGGGTACAGTTGATTATGGGCTCAAGTACGAGGCAAATAAGAAGATTAACCTAGAGGGTTATGTTGATTCAGATTGGGCAAGCAGTGCCATTGATAGGAAGAGCACTTCAGGATGCTGCTTCAGTATGGGATCAGGTGTGATCTCCTGGTTTAGTAGGAAGCAGTCATGTGTGGCACCGAGTACAGCTGAAGCAGAATATGTCACAGCTTGTTCAGCTAGTTGTGAGGCAGTGTGGCTGAGAAAGCTACTGTCTGATTTATTTGATCTCTAGTTGGATGCTACTTGTATATATTGCGACAACTAGAGTTGCGTGAAGTTGTTAGAGAACCCAGTGTTCCATGACAAGTCAAAGCATAGCGAGATCAAGTATCACTATATCAGGGATATGGTACAGAGAGGAGCAGTGAAGCTCCAATATGTTGCGCCGGACGAATAGACAGCTGATGTGTTGATGAAGCCATTGGCTAGAGTGAAGTTTGAGTACTTCAGGGAGAAGCTTGGTGTTCTCCAGATCGAGGTTCCCTCCAAGGAGAAATGATGAGACCTAGAGCCATTCTGACATGGTGAGAGGATTAGGTTCCTTCCATGGTCAGATGTAAGGGTTGAGCCATTCTATCATGGTGAGAGGATTTGGTTCTTTCCGTGACAGATGTAAGTGCTGAGCCATTCTGATGTGACTATGGGATTGGTTCCTACATGATCAGATATAAGTGTTGAATGCCATTCTTGGAATGGAGGCACCTGGTCAGTTACCAGGAATACTCAGTCTGGGACTAAGGGCCATTCTGATATGACTGTGGGATGTAGTATTACATGATCAGATGTGAGTGCATGGCCATTTTGATGTGATTGAGGGATGTGTTTCCACTTGATCAGATATAAGGGTTGATGCCATTCTCTGGGAGAATGGAGGCACTTGGTCAGTTACCATGAATCATGAGTCTGCAACTGATAGCCCTTTCGATGCGATGTGTTTGCACATGGTCGAATGTAAGTGTAGATCCTTTCTGACAAGATGAGGTCGAATGTAAGTGCTGAGCCATTCTGGCGCAATGTGTTTACACATGGTCAGATGTGAGTGCTATGCCTTTCTGACAAGATGAGGTTGGATGTAAGTGCAGAGCCTTTCCGACAAGATGAGGTCAAATGTAAGTGTTGAGCCATTATGGCGCGATGTGTTTACACATGGTCAGATGTGAGTGTTGGGCCTTTCTGACAAGATGAGGTCAGATGTGAGTGCTGGACATGCCTTTCTGACAAGATGAGGTCAGATGTAAGATTTGGGCGGGCCATTCTGACTTAGGGTCAGATATAAGTGCTGAAGACCTACATAAAGGGTAGGCTTACAACCATCATGAAAAAGGGTTGGCTCTGTAGAACTTTCTGTGACGAGAAGAATCGAGAGATAGCACCATTCTGAGATAGCACCGATGATGATGATCCAGATCAAGTGATGATCCAGATGTGATGATGATCTAGACTTGATGATGATCTAGATCAAGTGATGATCCATATTTGATGATGATACAGTGATGATGATCCAGCAGTGATGATCCAACAGTCGTGATGATCCAGATCCCGTGATGAAGAAGCTTGAAGAAAAAGATGACTTAGAAGAAGACTTGAAGACGAAGGTGACTTGAAGATGAAGAAGACTTGAAGACGAAGAAGACTTGAAGATGAAGACAACTTGAAGATGAAGATGACGAGATGGTCCAGTCGATATAGAGAAGAAGACCAATGCTAAAAATTGCGTCGAAAGAATACCTTCCTAGTTAAGAGGGAGTGTTGATGTATTTGTAACTTCGGAATGTATTCACTTGTATATCTTATGTCTTGTACCCCGATGTTTATTCCGGGAAGTGTCTATAATGTATTTGAGTCATGTCATGCCCCGATGTTCCTATCAGGAGGTTCTATAATGTAAACAAGTCATGTCAACTAATTGTGGGTAACCCTCCTATTGTTCAAGGGTTAAAGTCCCCGTAGTTTCGGGGCACTAGGGTTATTAGACTCTCCTAGAGAAGTTGGCCCTAGTGAGTCATTGTCAAGTCGGGAATTATTATAAATAGAGAGTGAGCCTCTCTATTTAACACACACTCACTCACACTCAGTTGTAGCACATAGCTGAGGAAGAAGAATTTGTTGGGGCTAGAAAGAAAGAGGCTACTACTGTCGAGATATCATCTTACTGTTTTTGGGGCTTTGCTATTTGGTGTTGATTCTATCTCTGAGGAAGTTGCGGGGTTTTCTCCTTTATGGTTTCCCCAAGGAAAATATTTGTGTTCATTGTCTTATGTGTTTGATTGTTGTGCTTGTTATTCTCTCAGTTAAGATCCTAAGTTAATGCTAGCTTAAATGATAAAAATCTAACAAAACCCTCTATTTTTCAACTTCTTTTGATGCCTTTTATCCTTAATATTTTTCATACTATTTTCTCCCATTCTATAATTTTTTGCAATTCCTCTCTAGTTATAGTTGGTTGATCCATTGCATGGTCACTCGGCTACTTTTGGTTCCTCCCCTTCATTATCCTCTCGAGACATTTTTCAATAATTGTCCTCGTAAATATCCCCAAATATGCATTGCATGGTCTCCTTAGTCTCCTTTATAACCTCTTGCATTACTGAAATGAATGCTTTTTTTTAAAGTTGTCTTCGTCTTTTGACAAACCAAAAGGACTTATGATATTAATGAAGAAAATTTAGAACAAGCACAAAATATGAATAAGGAAAAATAACCCCTCCCACCTCACACTTCCCCGTTTTAAAGCTTTTCCCAAGCCCTCCACAATTGGATGTAAAAAACCCCATGTATAAATCCCCTTAATTAGATAAATAAATATTTATATTTTATTCCATTCCCAATAACCCCCTCTTACATTTAATTAAAGATTAACTTAAATTAATTATGAAGTTATGCAACTTTATGTTTTCATGAATCCCCATTCCATTATTATTAATGTCATTATAGGTATATGAACTTACATAATTTAATACATTGTGTAGGGGTAGGACCCAATCATGTGGTCGTCACAAGTGTGTCCTGCAACTACATGATAACCTAGGTACATGTCCCCTTAAATATAATGCAAATAAGTGATGCTTGGATGTTACATACTTCTCCCCTTTAGGGAAGTTCATCCCAAATTTATCGTTACAAGTTTCTTAATCCCAGTGCTTCTACTTCCCCCCTCACACACCCTCACCTTGACAATTTATATTATTCACCATATCTATAATCCTCCACATAAATAATTTGGATGGTTCTTCTCCCCATGGAATGATCCCTCTACTTTGACCTACTTGCATATCATACAATAGGAATTGGAAGTTGCATTAGAAATTTATGTGGCTTGGCACCCTCCCAACTTCCAATAAGCATATGATCTCATTGAGATTAATCAATAAATGGGCCTCATCGAGATTAGTTGGCATCTAGTTGATAATACACCAATCCCAACATCAATATTATTATACCCCGAGCATATTGAAAGGTTGTCCAACACTCCCTCCCTATGCACCCTTTAGGCTTCCAACCCTAAGAATCAGAAGTCCCTCCATATCCCCCAATGCACTTCCATAAAGTCTTTACTAGTAAAGAGCCACTGGCTTAGTATTATTGAATGAGTTGGTTCCAAGCCATACACTGTCACTTGCAACCATTTTCCCTCATGTTTATGTGATCCCATGAGATTCTAGAATGAAATAGGCTTGACGGCCTTTGAGTGGAATACCTAAAACAAAACTACCACTCGCAATATCGAGTCAATCATTCATCATCTCCTTAACATCTTCAACATCTTGAAATATCAAGAATATGTAGGTCATTATAACATACCATCATGGTCATACCATATCATTTATCCAATATGAAACAAGAATTCACATGTAATTATCGCATGCCATCAACTTATACCTTGAAACCAACATGAAACAAAGTGCATGATATCAATTAGATTGTCACCATTAACAAACTAGAAACCAGATGCAATCACTATGTACCATCAATCACATCATGAAACCACTACGAAACAATATCACATGCAATGCTACATTTCCATTAGAATGAAACCACCATGAAATTATAATTCCATATTCAATAGTGTATGACATTAAATCATACCATGAACTCATCATGAAACATGATATCATAATAATACCCAACATCATTTAATTCATCACAACTACCATAAATTTGCATGTAAAACCACATGTTATCATGCTCATTTAATTTTCATTTTTTATGGAATAAGTCTATGCGAATACCATATGCTAAATTAAGCACATCACATGATCACAAGGATATCTTGAACCAAATGAAGAAGAGCATAAATTTCATTCCTATAAATTTTATTTTAGGCACATAATCTCTAAAAAAAGTACTAATGTTGACCACCTTAGCCATCATAAAATACTAAAACTATACATGATTCGCAATCATTATCATGATCATTTACTCCTTCATTTATGATGGGATGCATCTTATGGTAATAACCCATTCTAATAGGTCATTATACAGATAATGAGGTAACACAAACCATGCAAATTCATGCATCATGCCTTGAGTGATTGTTCATGGATTTATATTCCTCAATATTTTCTTCAAGACCAAAGGAATCATCTTCTTCCTTGGAACATCATTCCCAAGGTCCTGCGACACCTACATACTACTTAAAACTAATAAAGGCACCAACATCTTTAATCTTAGGCTAATGATACCCTTAGGAGGCCATGTGTGGTTGGTGGAGCCTTCTTATCCCTGGATGTATAGAATATTCCATTAGGGGGGAATATTTAGGTCTCCTACACTAACCATGTATAAGGCCCCAAAGCCACAAAACCTGGATACATAGTGTTGTTAATACTAGTCTGAAGTCGTGTGTAGTTATTTGAGGCGTCCTTCATAGCTTTGGATGCCTCAATGATTTATTTTGGTCCAAATGTTTGGTATTCTTCCTTGGAACCTCATTCCCAAGGCCCTAAGACATGTAAATACTACTCAAAAACACCTAATGAAACTGTCACTCTCAATCATAAGTCAATGATACCATTAGGAGTCCATCTGTCCTTGGTGGAAGAAACCTTCTTATCCAGATATGGCTAGAGGAATTATTTACGGCTTGAGGTTCAAGTCTCCTCACTCTACCATGTCCAAGGCCCCAAGTTCGCAAGACTTGGATACATATCACCATGGATACCCCTATGAAATCATGTAGGGTTCTTTGAGACATTTGTAATGCTTCTAGATGCCATAATGGTTTCTTTAAGGAAAAGTTCATGGTATTCTTCAATATAATATCATTGATAAGGCCCCAAGATATGTAGATATTACTCAAAACCACCTAATGGCATTGACATCCTCAATCATAGGCTAAAGATACACTTAGGAGTCCATGTGTGCTTGGTGTAGGTAACCTACTTAGCCTTGGATGGGTACAATATTCCTTTAGGGATTGAGGTTCAAGTCTCATGTATTAACCATGTCCAAGGCACTAAGTCCCCAACTTGGTTACATAGTTACAGCCTGACACGGATAGCCTTGTGAATTCATGTGTCATTCTTCAAGGAATTATTCATGGTTCTAGAAGTCTCAATTGTTTATTTATGAATAAATGCATAGTATTCCTACCTAGAAGATCATTCCCAATGCCTTGAGACACCTACATTATACTCAAAACCATTTAAAAACATCAAAATCTCAATCATAGGCCAATGAAGCCCTTAGGAGGCCATGTGTGGTTGGTGGAGGCAACCTTATTAGGGTTGTATGGCTAGAAGATTCATTTGGGGCCTAAGCTTCATGTATCCTCCACTGACATGTCTAAGGTCAAATACCACAAAATCTAGATACATAATGCCGTGGATTCCCATATCAAGTCATGCATGGGGACATGAGGCATTGCTCATGTATTTAGATGCCTAAATGATTTATTTAGGGCCAAATGCGTGGATTTCTTCCTTGAAAAATCATTCCCAAGGGTGTAATACATGTACATACTATTCAATACCACATAATAACACCAACATCCTCAAATATAAGCTAATGATACCTTCAAGAGGCCATGTGTGCATGGTGGAAGAAACCTTCTTAGCTCTAAATGGATAGAAGATTCCATTATGGCCTGAGTTTCAATTCTCCTACCCTGAACATGTCCACGGCCCCAAGTGTCACATGCCCCAATTTGCAAAACATTTTATGTTTTAAGAAACATTATGTTATATTTTATGTTAAAGTTTTCAATTAATGACCAAGTGGGGTCAAGGATAATTTAATGTAATTGAAGAATATTTTATTGATAAATAAATGAAAGATGAGACAACAGCTTAGGGAAGCTGTTAAATTCTAAGCCAGATTTTGACGGTCTGTAAAATCTTAGCTGTATTTGATGGGTAAATTGGCCCATGACGGGCATGTATCCTTCAAATTCCATGTCAAATTCCATCCCTGCTCGGAAGTTAATCCAAGTTCATATCCACATAGAAAACCTTTAGTCACTTAATGGAGGAGGCTGGGTTGAGAGCAAATTGACATTTGGCAGCATCCTCAAACTACTTCTAGTTGTTGCAGGTGGAAACATCCCTTTTTTTTGGTCATGATTCCCCAAGAAAGTGGAAAAAGAGCAGGTGGCTCATTAAGTAAAAACTAACCCAAAAGACCTAGGCATGCTAATAAAAATTCCCATTGAAGACAGCTGAGGCTGCTCATTCTGGATTTGTGAACATTCTGAGTGAATGAAGTGCACAATAAAAAATTGATGGAGGGGACTAGCTGAAGTATGTTTGAGTGGAAAAGTGCTGAAGACCTGAACTAGTACAGCTATTCTAAGTTGAGTTCATACTGCTGCATGCAGAACTAACTTACTGCTGAACACTCAGTGGAGTTGCAGAGGATTACTAGACTACATCTCTCACCCAGTACTTCTACCAGCTGGACCAGGAGACATGCTCGGGGGTCCTGAGAATTGCAGTCTAGCTTTCTCCAGGAGTTGGTTCGGAAGAACAGGTTCCTTAATCTGTTGTCATCTCATCTATATTTCCAGGTTCTACTTGTTTTATTCAACTACTTGAGTATTTACTGTTATCTGGAAAGTTTATGTTTAATCAATTATATATTATGCCTCTGTTCTTATTGCTGCTAGGGTTAGTTAGGAGAAATGCATATGTTTTGAAAAATAGTAAGTTCTGAACTAGCTAGATTAGGGTAAATGATCAGACGGATTTCTAGTTTAACTGATAGCTAGAAAATACCTAAACTGTATTTTTCCACACCTTTCAGAAAAGGTAGTACTCTAGTACAGTAGGTTAGTTTAATTTCAGATAAAAAATCGAATGAAGTATGCATGAATGTAAAATTACTATTTTCTACAGGCTTATATGTATGATTGGTATGAATGTTTCCTTTTTATTTTAGATGATTTCATTTAGCTGGATTACTTGAGAAAAATAAACAGAACTGTCAAGAAAGAGTTAAAGGCATAAAATACTAGTCTGTGTAATGATTTACACAGTAAATAAAATAATTATTATAGGTCTTTTATTTTAATAATTAACAAATAATATATAAACAAGAATCATTATAACTAAGACTAACTTTCAGAAAACAGTAAACAAAGCTATATCATTTACTGAATAAATTTATCTAAGTAGAAATGCAAACTGGTGTAACTCAAAAATGAAGTACTAATTATGTATTTCTGTTAAGAAGATTTAGGGTTTGTAAAATAACCTACTTAAAGGAGTTGTTATTTTCATATTTAAAATAAATTCAAAATCTATCTACTCTATTCCATACAACCATAAGCATCAATTAGATGACTGTATGGAGTTACATACTTTATCCATGAGTAACTATAATAAATAAAACCTAATAGTATATTTTCAACCTCAGAGATTACACGAAAGAATTAAGTTATTCAGCCAATATATTTTCCTCTATTTAGTTTACTACATAAATTATTACTAATATTAATAACCAAGTTACTATTTAAAAAAAAACCACTGTAAAAAACCCTTAGGATATATTTTACTTAAAAGAAAAACAAACTAACTAGGAATTTACTTAACCCCAAAACCTCCGAAAGGTTCATTACAACAAGAATAATTAAATTAACCAAATTATATATAAATATATTATCAAAATAGAGATCATCACTACATTGAATAATTAAAGTAACCAAAGTAATCAGTTAACACCAGAAACTGAATTGAATAGTTACAACCCTATGGCCTTTTTACATTACAAAGTCAAGGCTTAAAAGACTGTTCAAAAAGGTATCATCACTACAAACAAAATTTTACAACAGACAAGACAGTTGTCTTGTCTATGAAAGCCCCAACCCATCTTTGCTAAATAGCCACTAGGGCTTTATAAAAATTGAACCAATCATCATGTAACGGCCCCTGGCCTGTCCAGGCTTTTACAATACCATCACGGTCGAGCTGGAGACCCATTTAAACCTATGAATTCCATCAACAAAAATCAACACTATAAACCACTATAGGAGAACCTTAGTGAAACCGAGTCTTACCAAAAGAATCATTTTGGTGGAGGCCCTTCTCTTCACGTCTTTCAAACCCCGTTTATCCTTAGACTGCAGCCTGCAAAAGGTTTGAACACAAAAACAAGAGTTATTTTTACCACTGATATTAATGAAATAAATTAATTGAACAATGCTTTTATGTTTAAGATAGAAAAGAATTTTTATACCTGGGATCTATCCTTTAGCTCTGCTGTGAAAAGACGAGTTTTAAAACCCTAGTCTCCTTTTTGTGAAGATAATAAGCTTTGGAAGGCACTGTCAGGAAAAAACAACACACAGTGTTCACTGTCGAAACTCCAACCACCTATTTAGAGAACGTCGAACTGCAAGAAAACCATGGCAGAAGATTCATGTCTCACACAGCTCAAGACTAAAAAACAAAGGCACGACAAGTAAAGATGCCACAACGAGAGTTAAACAACAAGAACTGTTAACTTGAGTTTAACAAGACTACACTACAACCACCCAAGAGCCATGCTCACTTCCACAGCTCACCAAAGCACCATGGATTAGCTAAAAACACTCGCAGAGGCAATGTAATGATAGAAGTAGTGTTATTGCAGAGCTGAGCAACAACGATGAAAGGTAAATCCTCAAAAAAAAGACATTGTTTCCCCAAGTGCAAGTCTTAATGCAGTTTTGAAAAAAAAAGGCAAGCAACGAGGAACTTCACTCTGTGGAGTGACATACAGGCTAAGTGGCCATGAGATTGCAGCCTCTTTTCCAGAGCAGGGTAAAAGTTGGCGTAAAGGAGATATTTTAGGGTTTTGGGAGACTTTATAACAAAAACTAGAAAGTCAAAATCCCAACAAATGAGCGTCGAACACATAGCTCCAAATAATTTGCAAAGGATGGGTTAGGAACTATAGTTTGAAACCCTTGTTCAATCCTGCACATGATAATGTATAAAAGTCATTACCATATTGTAACTTTGTCTTGGTTTCTTTATCATTATTTTGGATTATGTTTGTTTTTTTTTGTTACCATAATAAATAGTATGGGAGGTAGTCATTAAAATAGGGTCTATAGTATAAGCTAAAACCTTTAAAAATGTGTAAGAAAAATTATACATGCTCATAATTTCTCTCATGTTAAATAATGTTTAGTAATTGGTTCTAGGAAGATACAAAATGGAGAATGAAATCAATGATATGTATATACTTGCAACTATAAATATATCTAGCTAGGACTTTAGTCTAAGCATTGATTTACGAATACTAGTATATGAATTGTTAATAAGACTTGTATGAGATGAGAAACCATATAAAGGAAAATAGGGTAGACCTCTATGAGGATTAATCCTTCTTCCCTTAAGATAAAAAGTATTAACACTTAGTTTAAGGAAAAACATTGATAATAAAACATCTCAAGTTTTGAAAAGTACTTGAATAATTATAAACAGTCCTATTTACCAAGTACTAGTGTTAATGTGTAGTTTAGGCCAAAGTATTTTACGACCACAATTGGATCATAAATATTCTAGGTTACTGTAACTGTATAATGGTAGAAAGAAATCGGTTCCACAAGATACATCTACTAGAATTACATACACGTTTTCAACTGAAAATCACAAGATGAAAGTTAAATGAACAAGTTATGTGATAGTAAGCATATCTGAGCTAAATCCAGTTTATTAAAATATTGTTATTACTAACAATTATGAATATTTCTAACAATAAAAGATCAACGATACCTCTTACTTGGCTCAAGCTGCAAAACAATTAATTTAACTAGCATTTTATTTTATGCTAGTTGAATGATAATCTCGATCTGGAAAGACTGGTAACAAAATTGCTTACCTGTATAGAACCTGTAAAAAAAGCATCACTTCACTGCATTAGATTTAAGCTAAGTAAGCCTTGATCTCAACTGAATCTCTTTCCTACTTGTCATAAGACAGTAAAAACATACTTAGGATCAGGTTTAGACATAGTTTTCTTTTCATGTCATTCTAAAAACATAAACTGTTAAATTCAAATCCTTAGCTTGGAACGATGAAGATGAACAAATAATTATATAGAAATAGATATTTACAAATGTTTAGTTCTAGATACTACTGTTTAAAGTAACCGTTAGCAGTTATTGGTTCTTAGGAAGTGACGACAACGAACATTTTATGTTAAATGAAAAATTTTAAATTTTTACAAATTTTTGGGTTATTACATGTGGTATCAGAGCATAAGGTTCATACACTAGACCTAAATGTGGCTCAACTTGCATAAGATAAATAGTAGATTTAAAAACATGCATACTAATTATTACTTTTCTTTTGAAATATATTCCGGAGAATTTTTCTGAGTTAAACTACAGGTATGGAAAGATTGGAAGAATATGCGAATGAGGAGTCCCTGTTTACTGAACGAAGTAATTCTAAAAGAGAACCTATACAAGAAGAAATAAAAAATAACTCTTCTGAATTATTACAAACTGTTAAAGAACCAAGAACAGAGATGGAAACAGTCAAAAAGGAAAATGAGAGAATTCTGAGAGCTCAGGAGGAGCTGAATCAGATTTTAATGGAAAATTTTCAGAACGAAGACAAAGATAAACGAACAGAATCTGAAGATATGACTTACCAACATAAAAATAAAAAAGTCTAAACAATCTAAAAATGAAAGTAGCTCATCCTCTGAGATTTATGGCGATCCACATAAGAAGAATTATCAGTATACTAGTGACAGTAACGAAGATAATTATCAGACAAGAAAGAGAAAATTTAAACCTTATGAAGAAATTTTAGGAGAATTTAAGAAAATAAAACCACCAACCTTTAATGGTGAAACTAAGAAAGGAGAAGAGGCTAAATCATGGCTGTCTGGGATGAAGAAATATTTTCAAATTTATAATTATTCTAATTAGCTAAAAGCCAGAATGGCCATTAACAACCTCATTGGGAAGGCAGATATTTGGTGGTAGGACCTAAAACGAGTAAAAGGAATTAGGGAGAAGAACATTAACTCGAGTATGTTTAAGAAATATTTAAAGAAGAAATTCTTGTCAGAACAGTACTACGAAGAGTGGGTTAAGGTATTTTATGAACTAAAACTGGGAACAATGAACATGAAAGAACTAAACAGTAATTTTTAAGTCTGCTTCGATATGTACTTTACATTATGGACGAGAAGCCTAAGGTACAATGGTTTCTAAGCTGCTTACCCTTCCATATAAAAGATAGAATTGAATATGACAATCCAAAAACTTTAGAAGAAGCGATGAGAAAGGAAAATTTTTGTTATGAACAAAATCACAAAAAGGAAAGTATGACAAACTGGAAGGCTAAAATATTTAATAATTTTGAACAGAGAAAGAAAGGTTTCGTACCTAACCGTAATTTTAGGAATAATAACACACGTAATTTTCCTAATAAAAATTTCCAAGGTAATTCACGTAATTTTCTTAATAAAGGTAATTCACAGTTAAATCCAAATGGACAAAGAAATAAAGAACCTATCAATAATCATAGCAACTAAACCAAGAATAATGAATGAAAGGAACCATTAAAATGATGGGAATGTAATGGTCCTCATTATGCATCAGTTTGCCCCAACCGGAAGAAGACTGTTAGCAACATACATACGGTGCAGGAGGAGATGATTGTTGGTGATCTAACGAGGACAATGCCCAGGATCAACGCCGCACTAGAAAACAGGGAGGCCGATTATGAAACTTTCATGGTGGAAGTGGAAGGTAAGCTGAATCAAACCACTATATCTATTTTAATTGATCCAGGGGCTAGCTTAAGTTATATTTCTCTTGATTTAGTAGAAAAATGCAACTTATCAGTAGAAAATTTTGCAAAGTCATGGTTAGTCCAGCTAGCTACTAGTGCAAAAAGAAAAGTGATTAGTTTTGTTAAGAATTGTACTGTAAAAATGGATCAGTTTGAAACCTCTGTTAAGATTAATGTACTACCTTTAGGTTCTTATGATATGTTAATTGGTATGGACGGGTTAGAACAACATAGGGTAGTCCTGAACTGTTTCGATAAAACTTTTACTTGCGTAAATAACGATGAAGAAATAGTAAATGTAAAAGGAATCCCTGGGAAAACAACTATAAGACATATCTCTCCTTTGCAGTTAAAGAGAGTTGTTCAGAAGGGTTGTAAAGCTTTTGCTATAACAATAATTAATGAAGAGAATAATAATAATGAAGATAAATTAAAGCTAGAAGACATTCCGATCTTGAGGGAGTATTTGGATGTATTTTCGGAAGAAATTCTGGGACTGCCTCCGAAGAGGGAGTTAGACTTCACTATTGAGTTGGTACATGGTGCAGTGCCCAGCTCAAAAGCCTCTTATCGAATGAATATATTGGAATTAAATGAATTAAAATCACAGTTGAAATAACTTATTGATAAGAATTATATTAGGCCCAGTGTGTCCCCTTGGGGAGCACCTGTTATTTTTGTTATATGGAAGGATGAAACTCTACATTTATGTATAGATTACTGTCAACTTAATAAAATGACCATTAAAAACAGATATCCGTTGCCTCGCATAGATGATCTGTTTGATCAGCTACGTGGAGAGACGGTATTCTCGAAGATTGATTTACGATTTGGTTATCACCAGGTCCAAATAAAGATGAAGACATCTTTAAAACAAATTTTAGGACCAGGTATGGTCACTATGAGTTTGTTGTTATGCCATTTGGGCTTACTAATGCCCCGACTATCTTCATGTGTTTGATGAACAATGTAATGCATAATTACCTTGACAAATTTGTGGTTGTATTCATTGATGACATTTTAATTTATTCGAAGACTAAAGAAGAACATGAAGAACACTTAAAAATTGTTTTACAAGAATTACAAGAACATCAACTTTATGCAACTTTCAGTAAATGTGATTTCTTTAAGGATAAAATACAGTATCTGGGTCATATAGTGACTAAACAAGGGATCTCTGTTGATCTAGAAAAGAGAAAGGAAATCGAAGAATGGCTAGTCCTAAAAGACGTAACCAATGTACGATCATTCATGGGGATTACTAGCTATTATAGAATATTTATCGAAGGGTTTTTAAGAATTGCAAATCCCATAACTTCTTTACATAAGAAAGGGAAGAAATTCGAGTGGAGTCAAAAGTGTGAAGATAGTTTTAAAAAATTAAAAACATTATTAACCACTGCACCAATATTAAGAATTGCTAATCCTAATAAAGAAATTATAGTATGTACTGACGCATGCAATGACGGTTTAGGTGGAGTTTTAACTCAGGAAGGACATGTCATTGCATATGATTCTAGGAAGCTGAAGATTCACGAGAAAAAATATGCGACCTATGACTTAGAATTGGCTGCTGTCATACATGCCTTAAAAATGTGGCGCCATCATTTAATCGGAAGAAATTTTATATTGATGACAGATAACAAAGGGTTAAAATATTTGTTGGATCAACCTAACTTAAACGCTAGGTAAGCTAGGTGGCTAGATTTCCTTAGCGAGTACGATTTTGAAATCCAACATATTAAGGGAAAAGAAAATAAGGTTGCTAATGCTTTAAGAAAGAATGTAAAACTAAATTTTGTAGAAGCAATCAGCACCTATAAAATAGATTCAGAATAACAGCTAGAAGAAGGAATAAGATTGGATGAAAATTATCAGAAATTACAAGCAAAGGTTACAGAAAATTTAATTGAAAGTTTAAGTACAGGGTATACTTTAAACGAAAAAGGATTATTACTATATAAAGATAGACTATATATACCTAATGTACATAAAATTAAGTTACTGATTTTAAACGAAATTCATTAGACTCCTTACTCAGGACATCCTGGTTATCAGAAGACTATAACCATGTTAAGAAAGGATTATTTTTGTCCAAACATGAAAAATGAACTAGTAGAATACATTGCTAAGTGCTTTGAATGTCAGCAAGTAAAGACTGAACACCAGCATCCAGTCGGGTTACCTTATCCATTACCTATTCCTAGCTGGAAGTGGGAGATAATCAACCATGATTTTATTACAGGACTACCTAGAAATCAAAACCTGAATGACCTAATAATGGTAGTCGTCGATAAACTAAGCAAGGTAGCTCATTATACCTGTAAAAACTACTTACAAAGCTGCGAATATTGCTGATATATTCCTGAAACAAATTTTTCGTTTACATGGAATACCAAAAGTAATAATTTCAGACAGAGACCCTAAGTTTACGGGTAACTTTTGGAAGTCTTTGTTTAAAGGACTGAATACTAAATTAAATTTCAGTACCTCTTTCCATCCTCAGACTGATGGACATACTGAAAGAGTGAATTAGGTATTGGAAGATCTGCTCAGAATGTATGTAAAGGAACAACCAGGTAAACGGGAAGATTACTTACACTTGGTAGAGTTTGCTTACAACAATCACTACTAAGCTTCAACAAGATATAGTCCTTTTGAAATTTTGTATGGCAGGAAATGCAATACCCCCATATCATGGAGTAATCCAGTTGGAAGGTTAGTATTAGGACCTGCACTATTAAAATAGATGGAATTAATTGTAAAACAGGTGCAAGGTAACTTGAAAGTTGTGCAAGATCGACAGAAAAGTCAAGCACATCTTAAACGAACTCAAAAGGAGTTCTAGGTTGGTGAACATGTCTTCATTAAGGTGAGGCTTAAAACAAGTTCTTTGAGCTTGGGAAGTTGTGCTAAGTTAGCACCCCGATAGTGCGGACCTTTTGAAATACTGTCCAGAATAGGATAGGTAGCATATCAGTTGGCTTTACCGCCAAATTTGAAGGTTCATAATGTCTTCCATATTTATGTGTTAAAAAAATACGTACATGATGCTACCAATGTTATAAACTGAGATGATGTGTAGGTGGAGCCTGAAGGATATTTTCTGGTGGAACCGGATTGTATCCTCGAAAGGAGGGAGATCTTGCTTTGGAATCGCACCATTGGTCAAGTGAAGGTGCAATGGAAGCACCTTAGTCCAGAAGAAGCCACCTGGGAATTGGAGAGTAATATGTGGGATGCATATCCAATTTTGTTCTAGGGAAATTCTGAGGACGAAGAATAAATAACATCGAGGACGATGTTATAAATTAAGGGGGTGTGTACGTCACATGCCCCAATTTGCAAAAAAAATTATGTTTTAAGAAACATTATGTTATATTTTCTGTTAAAGTTTGTAATTAATGACCAAGTGGGGTCAAGGATAATTTAATGTAATTACAGAATATTTTATTAATAAATAAATGAAAGATGAGACAACAGCTTAGGGAAGCTGTTAAATGAATGTTTTACTGGTCACTTGATGGAGGAGGTTGGGTTGAGAGTATATTGACATTTGGCAGCATCCTCAAACTACTTCTAGCTGTTGCAGGTGGAAACTTCCCTATTTTTGTGGTCATGATTCCCCAAGAAAGTGGAACAAGAGCAGGTGGCTCATTAAGTAAAAACTGACCCAAAATACCTAGGCATGCCAATAAAACTTCCCATTGAAGATAGGTGAGGCTGCTCATTCTAGATTTGTGATCATTCTGAGTGAATGAAGTGCACAAGAAAAATTCGATGGAGGGGACTAGCTGAAGTATGTTTGAGTGGAAAAGTGTTGAAGACCTGAACTAGTGCAGTTATTCTAAGATGAGCTCATACTGCTGCATGCAAAACTGACTTACTGTTGAACACTCAGTGGGGTTGCAAAGGATTACTAGACTACATCTCTCACCCAGTACTTCTACCAGTTGGACCAGGAGACAAGCTTGGGGGTCCTGAGAATTGCAGTCTAGATTTCTCCAAGAGTTGGTTGGGAGGAACAGGTTCCTTAAGCTGTTGTCATCTCATCTATATTTCCAGGTTCTACTTGTTTTATTCAACTACCTAAGTATTTACTGTTATCTGGAAAGTTTATGTTTAATTAATGATATGTTATGCCTCTGTTCTTATTGCTGCTAGGGTTAGTTAGGAGAAATGCATATGCTATGAAAAATAGTAAGTTCTGAACTAGCTAGATTAGGGTAAATGATTAGAAGAATTTCTATTTTAACTGATAGACAGAAAGAAAATACCTAAATTGTATTTTTCCACGCCTTTCAGAAAAGGTAGTACTCTAGTACAGTAGGTCAGTTTAATTTCAGATAAAAAATTGACCTACAGGTTTATATGTATGATTGGTATGAATGTTTTCTTTTTATTTTAGATGATTTCATTTAGTTGGATTACTTGAGCAAAATAAACAGAATAGTTAGGAAAGAGTTAAAGGCATAAAATACTAATATGTGTAATGATTTACACAGTAAATAAAATAATTATTATACGTCTTTTATTTTAATAATTAACAAATAACATATAAACATGAATCATTATAACTAAGACTAACTTTCAGAAAATAGTAAACAAATCTATATCATTTACTGAATAAATTTATCTAAGTAGAAATGCAAATTGGTGTAACTAAAAAATGAAGTACTAATTATGTATTTCTATTAAGAAGATTTAGGGTTTATAAAATAACCTATTTAAAGGAGCTATTCTTTTCATCTTTAAAATAAATTCAAAATCTATTTACTCTATTCTATACAACCATAAGCATGAATTAGATGACTGTATGGAGTTACATACTTTATCCATGAGTAACTTTAATAAATAAAACCTAATAGTATATTGTTGATTGCATGGGCAGACCCGGGTTTACTATAATTAATCAACAACACCCAAAAATCACTGGCCCTTTCGGCGACAGACCGCGAAGCGATCTGAAGTCTCACCCGAAGTGAATCTAATGGGTTGGCCAAGACTCAAGTGTCTTGGACCAGGTTCTGTTCATCCTACTTCTTCTTTCTTACTCCTGCACGCCACTAGATCAACTAGCTCTACGCATCGCACGTCCCCTTCTGCTCGCAGGACCTTTTACCTGTGCGATGCTTAACCCCGCGCAAGTCGCACGATTTCCTCTCGCGTCGCACCACTTCCACTTACTCACAATATTCCCAACCTTACCGCATCTTTGCGCACCGCGGAACACCCATCCTTTCCTCAACGCTAAGCCCTCAGCTCGTAGTATCGCGCACCGCAGCTCCTCTGCCAATGCGATACCGCCTCTCTGCGATATCCTACCACTATGACTTTGCGCTCTTAACGTTAACTGTGCCGATGTGCGGATCCCTACTTCTCAGAAGTATATTGTGAGTAACTGGTCATTAGAGACAGACATAAAGGAGTCTTTAAACAGCTTACTAAAATGCTTCAACTTATCTTTATCTTCTTGTATTATCATGAGCTGATCAATACATACATTCACCTACTGCAACTAACATTACATGCATAATAACCAGTAACCATAAGCCAATACAATCACATTCATACAACACATAACACGCAGATTTAACGTGGTTCACCCCCGGGATGGGAGCTACGTCCACCAAACTGTGCTTCTATTATATATCTTGAGGGAAGTTAGCACAGTTTGTTGCACTACATATGCAGCGCGAGGTCTCTTCTAAACCTCTGGTCTATCTCTATGTTGCCTTTCTTTCAATATATCCTTCCCTCTCTGTTCTCTCTATGAATGGTTACATACAGACTCGAATGACTCATAGACAATTAGGTGTCTGGATCGTTACAACGCAGTCTGTCTGACTGATTCTTGAATCTACAAACTATCAACTGACCAACTATCTAACTGGCTGATTAGCTAACCCTTTACAATACAAAAATGCAAGCTTTTATAGGCAGCCCGAAGGTCGTGCCATTACAACACTGTGGGCCTGTCCCAACAGTAAACCCATACCCTAAATAGTGACAGTCGGTCCTCTCTGTCCTTGAGGTAGCCGCTTCCCGTCATACTGCAGCTCTCTGCAGTCTTCCATGCTTCCCGGCACTGACCATGGGTACTATGCACCGCTTCTCTTTCTGTCCTTCATCTTCAATGCTTGAGCCTCGT
>LPNX010028048.1:0-11060 GCA_001517045.1 Pseudotsuga menziesii
TGATTAGAATTGAGATAGAACCATTTTATCATGATGATCTAGCAGTGATGATGATCCAGTGATGATCCAAATTTGAGGATGATCCAGTGATGATCCAGATGATCTAGACTTCATGATGATCCATAATTGATGATGATCCATATTTGATTATGATCCAGTGACGATCGAGATGATCCATACTCGATGATGATCCAGTGATGAAGACTGGTGCTGATGACATGTGTCAAGAGAATACCTTCCCAGTTAAGAGTGATTGTTGATGTAATTCTAACTTTGGAATGTATTCACTTGTATGTCTTATGTATTGTACCCTAATGTTCCTATCGGGAGGATCGGTAATGTAATCAAGTCATGTCATACCCTCATGTTCCTATCAGGAGAATCAATAATGTAAAAAAGTCATGTAAATTCATAGAGGGTAACCTTCCTTATTGATCAAGGGTTAAAGTACCCACAGTTGTGGGGCACTAGGGTTACTAGACTCTCCTAGAGAATTCATCCCTGGTGAGTTAATGTCAAGTCAAAAACTAGTATAAATAGAGAGTGAGGCTCTCTATTTATCATACAGTCACTCACACTCAATTGTAGCGCATAACAGAGAGAGAGAAGATTCTAGGACAAGAGAGAGAGAGACAACTATTGTTGGGATATCATCTTTGTACTTTGGGTTTTACTTTTGGTGCTTATTCAATCTCTAAGGAAGTTTCAGGGTTTTCTCCTTTATGCTTTCCCAGAGAAAAATCTTTGTGTCCATTTTCTATTGTGATTGATTGTTGTTCTTGTTATTATCTCAGATAATATCCTAAGATGATATAGCTTAAACAATAAAAATCTAACACTCTTTGTTCAGTATTTTTAACAAAATTGTTAGGCATATCCCTTCCTTTCGATGCTACACTACTTTGGGGTACTTTATTCTTAAAATCCATTTTCTGATAGTTATTCTTTGAGAGGTTATGAGATTTACTCCCAAAATTGTTATTTGACTTGAATCCTCTTCTTCTTTTGTCAAAATGACTTATCTTTTTAGTATTAAAGTTAGGTAAACTTTCCATTTTCTTACTTTGCTCATAACAAAAATCATCATTTCTCATAGCTTCCTCCAAAGCTTTCAGATTATAAAACTCAATCCTATATTTGAATCTAGTAGGTAAACAACTTAAAAACTATTGGCTTTTAGGATTTTCATCTGTTATGTAAGGTACGTATCTTAATAGACTTAAGAACTTGCTACTTAACTCTTTCAATACATGGAACCTAGTTTTAATTCACATAACTACTTGGCTCCTTCCTCATATTACTATCCAGATAGAAACTCTCTTTTAAAATAATTTTAAAAATATCGAGGTTAAGTACTTCTCTTTATTATTTTTGACCCTCTTTATATCTTTCCACCAGATATCAACTTTTCCAGTCAAATTGTAAATAACCATGATGGCCTTTAGTCTGTCAGAATAGTTGCAAATATGGAAGTATTTCTTCATTCCTAATAGCCAAGATTTTGATTCCTTTCCTTTCTCTATTTCCCCATTAAACATGGGAGGCTTTATTTTTTTAAATTCCCAAGAAATTTATTCGTAGGGTTTATACTTCTTTCTCCTAGGTTTTTTATCACTTTCACTACTGTCGCTTATGTATTGATCCCTTTCCCTCCGTGACCTTGTTTTAACCTCTGCAAAAGATTCACTATTAGAATATTTTTCTTTCTTTCCTTTATGTTTGTAAGAGCTTGTTTCAGAATCAGCGTCATAAACATTTCATTTACCTTTTTCTCTATTATGCATATTGTCTAGTAGCATTTTGATTCATTTCTAGAATTATTTCATTGTCTAATTTTACAGTCTGTAGTTCCACTTTGAACTCCTTAATTGTCTACATTAACTTTGGATTGTTCAAATCTACATAAAATTTATCACGATTGTTTTGTTGAGAACAATTTTTAGTAGAGGCTTTAGCATTTTCCATTTCCTACCAAACAAATTTTTTTATTTCTGTACAAAAATAAATGCAAATAAAATTAGTATATTGGTCTGTTTACTTATATGCGAGTGAGCCAATCAGGCCGAGTGTTTGGAAAATTTCTTTGATAACACATGTAAAAAGACTAAATTTCATAAATTTCTTAAATAAAAATTTCTGCATGTAAGTCATGATTCTTGGGATAATTCAAGAGATGTTATACCTCGTAAATCATTTGTCGCACTACTACATTTTGACCAAAAATCCGACGGCCGTCATGTCGGATTTTCGACACTTTTCTGTCGCATGTACGACACTTTGATTTTTTTTTAAGCGTCGGAAACTTGTCGTCGGTTAGCCGACACTTAAATAACCATTGCTTAAGCGACACCTACATAACCGTCGCTTAAATGTAACGTGTCTCTTAAGCGATAGAATATTTTCGACGGTAGGAATTTTTTTTTTAAAAATAGCCTTCATAACCGTCACTTAAGCGACGAATATCACGTAAGCTGTCAGATATGCGACACCTACAACCATCGGATAAGCGACGGAGAGCCAAAAAATGCGTCGGAAAAGCGACGGAGATCCAGAAAAGGCGTCGAAAAAGCGACAGAGGAAAACCGTCGCTTAAGCGACGCCTGTGGAAATTTTTTTTTTTTAAATATCTCGAAATTGTGTGGGTGTTTCTCAATTTGATCTCTTTTGATCTTCTCTCCAAGACAACCCATAATACATTGTGGAGTACTGCCGCAACAAATTATGAGGTGTCATGCTGGTTTCTTCATAAAACTTCTTGCTATCTCTACTTCCCTGAAGTGAGAAAGATTCATGATCGAAACTTTCAAGAACTGGTTATTGTGTCGACCATCCAAATAAATGAACTAACTTGCACAAGCCACATTACAACTTGCCATATCAAGTTGGGTAATATCTTTAAACCCCACCAGAACAACCAGTTATTTTATGTCACTACTACCACCTTCTTTCCCCTAATGTTTTGTTCCTTTTATTTAAGTTAAGAAATGTGAAACGAATCGACCAATGTTACATTTTTCTGTCATGCCTTCTCTACACTTCTAGAGAAGAAGCTAATCTATGCAACTTAACCACACAAGTAGAATCTTCTTCTAAGAAGCCGAGGCCCTGCAAAGAACAGCCTCAATGGTCAAAGTTTAGGTCTGCAAAGAGTTTCCACAGAGAGAAGCAAGGTGCTCTTAAAGCACAGTATGGGAGAGAGCAGGGATTCAACTTATCCCAGGATATTTTAAGCAACCAGAGGTGGTATGCAGCTAGTAAGAGTCTACCTTGTCACTTCATGAAATAAAAATTTACTCTTATATACTCTCTCATGTCTCTTTTTGATATAATAATATACGAACGTATATATGCATATAGATACATGTCATGCAACCCATACCATATTTCGAATACATCATCCATGTACCTGAACATGCTCTCGTAGCCACAAACCCTAGCAACCTTGAATACTATTTATAATAAGAAACTAGCATCCATGCTAAGTTCTAACCTTAATTAGCAGGTATCAAATTATCAACATACAAAAGACCTCTGCAAGTACTTTGTCATTCAAGCATACAATGAGGCTGAAATGTTTATATGCTTCATAAAAGAATAACGCTTGAGACACAAATTTGATAAACATCAGGAATATGTTTAGTGGAATGTGATTCATACATTGTAAAATTTAAATAACCTTCAACTATTTCACCCTTCTAATCTCCCAGTACTTTTGCAGTCTCATAAGAATAAAATGCAGAATAGAACTTAGAAGTCTCACCTTGATTACAGCATGAACATCATCCCTGTACCTGCACATGCTCTAGTAGCCACAAACCCTGGAAACCTTGAATACTATTTATAACAACAAACTAGCATCCATGCTAAAGTCTAACCTTAATCAACAGGTATCAAATTATCAACATACAAAAGACCTTAGAACTTAGAAGTCTCACCTCGACTACAGCATGAACATTATCCCTGTACCTGCACATGCTCTCGTAGCCACAAACCCTGGCAACCTTGAATACTATTTATAATAAGAAACTAGCATCCATGCTAAGTTCTAACCTTAATCAGCAGGTATCAAATTATCAACATACAAAAGACCTCTGCAAGTACTTTGTCATTCAAGCATACAATGAGGCTGAAATGTTTATATGCTTCATAAAAGAATAATGCTTGAGACACAAATTTGATAAACATCAGGAATATGTTTAGTGGAATGTGATTCATACATTGTAAAATTTAAATAACCTTCAACTATTTCACCCTTCTAATCTCCCAGTACTTTTGCAGTCTCATAAGAATAAAATGTAGAATAGAAGTTAGAAGTCTCACCTTGACTACATCATGAACATCATCCTTGTACCTGCACATGCTCTAGTAGCCACAAACCCTAGCAACCTTGAATACTATTTATAATAAGAAAATAGCATCCATGCTAAGTTCTAACCTTAATCAACAGGTATCAAATTATCAACATACAAAAGACCTTAGAACTTAGAAGTCTCACCTTGACTACAGCATGAACACCATCCCTGTACCTGCACATGCTCTCGTAGCCACAAACCCTGGCAACCTTGAATACTATTTATAATCAGAAACTAGCATCCATGCTAAGTTCTAACCTTAATCAGCAGGTATCAAATTATCAACATACAAAAGACCTCTGCAAGTACTTTGTCATTCAAGCATACAATGAGGCTGAAATGTTTATATGCTTCATAAAAAAATAACGCTTGAGACACAAATTTGATAAACATCAGGAATATGTTTAGTGGAATGTGATTCATACATTGTAAAATTTAAATAACCTTCAACTATTTCACCCTTCTAATCTCCGAGTACTTTTGCAGTCTCATAAGAATAAAATGCAAAATAGAACTTAGAAATCTCACCTTGACTACAGCATGAACACCAAAAAGACCTGTATCCTTGTAATTTGTGTTGAAAGCCATTATATGGTCTGCTAGATCATCTGTTGCAACCTTTTGTGCAAGTTCCGACCTATTATCAAAGTATTGAAAATTTAGTTGTATACAAACTTCAAAAGCAAGAATACACAGTTCAATCATCCATTGTAATTAGCACTCATAATAGCATAGCAAATATCAAGCTCACCCCATGTTTGCACCTGCCCCAGCATTCTTGTTCCACGTCCCCAGCAATGTTTGCAAAACCATCAATGCAATAGAATCTGGATCTGTCCATGAAGCTCCCTTAAAAGCTACAGCGATTTGTGCCAATGGCATATCATCGTTTACAGTGCGAACCTGAGTGGCAATCAAATTTAGGGTGCATTAGAGGATTGAGTTTCTAAGAAAACTCTAGATCCACTACAAAACCATGCTCTTGAGCCGGTAATAACAAACAATTTTCAATTGAACTTTTCTGAAAAAACAATGATCGTTATCTTTCATTTTTTATTCATTAACATTCCTAAAAATATACACTAATACAATTTAATGTTGCAATGCTAAATAATCCATATAATACAAATCATATCTCAACTAATTTAATAAACTGTAAACCTTTTAAAGTTATTATTTTTAAACATTAAAAAATATATACAAAACAAAAAAGAAAATTTTAACTCTTTAAAAAATTGTCATTGTAAACCAATTTAAAAAAGAAATAGTCAACCTTTTAAAAAAAAGTCATACCATATATTTATATATTTATGAATTATTTTAAAATATTAAAATTAAAGAAAAAAATCATATACATAGAACACAAAAAAAATTCAAAATTATATGAGCTTTTCTATTCGGGTCATACCTATTTTTAACTTCAATACTATTTCCTTTAAACAATTTCAAAGGTCAAACCATTTTAACTTTAATACTATTTCCTCTTAAATAATCTCAATGGTCGAACGAGAGACCCTCACTCCAGTGACCATTTTAAGGAGGCCATTTTAACTCAGATAAAGGGCAACCATTCTCCAGATCCAAGCAGCCACAATTCAAATCCGGGCAGCCACATTCTTTACAGGCAATCTTCTTTCCATTTTCGGGCAGATCTGTGATTTTCGAGCAAAATCTGAGTTTTGGGCAAAATTTGAGTTTCGGGCAGATCTGTGATTTTTGGGCACATGGTACTTTATTTAATAGTTTGACCATTGGACACATGGTACTTTACTTAGAGGGTACTTGGATCAATACTGAGGGTGCTTGGACTCTCAAAGGGTTTCTTGGTTCTTCAAGTGGTTCTATGACCACAACAAGTCAACTCGAGAGTTCTTCTTGGTATTCATTACAACTCGAAGGACATCATCACAAATAAGGAGGATTATTAAACGTTTTATCTCATTTTCCTCATTGACTCCATGATCATGTGTTAGGTATTTCAACAAGGGTTGGCCAGTCCCTTGAGAAGGTCCCATATCCCACTGATCAAGGAGAAGAGAGCATTACTTGCCTAGATCCAGTCTAGGGATTTTAGTGTTGACCCGGTAAATAACCAAGCGACTCAGCCCCAAGCTGCATTAAGTTGACCCAATGTCAACTACTTGGTAACTAACCAAGTGCATCAATCCCAGACTGCATTGTTTTGATCCTCAATCCCAGACTAAGTCAAGATGATCAATTTCCTGGTAACTGACCAGGTGCCTCCATTATCCTAGAGAATGGCTCTCAGCTTCAGGATGAGCTTCAGTCCTAGACTGAATCAAATCCCTTGTAACTGACCAAATGCCTCCATTCTCCCATAGAATGGCTCTTGATGCTGCTAAAAAATCAACATCTATGTGCTTCTCTTTGTTCTTTCTGCATAATGGAATTTGCTCTGTTTTCTTACCCCTGATGTTTAATCTCTATGTTTTGCACTCTGCAGCTTATTCCTTCATTTTCCTATTATGGTTGATAATAGATATATCAATTTTTTCATCTTGAAACCTTCAAATATTCCCAACTTTCAACTATGCCTAATCTTCAAACTTGCAAACATCTCCTACCATCCTTACGCATTATTACACCCTTTTTAACTTATGTTTCTTTTTTTGCTTGAAACATTCCAACCCTTTTTATGGTCTTGTCATTCTTCATTTTTCATGAACATGGCTAGTATGCTTCAGAACTTTACTGTGTTTTTTCTTGTTGCGGTTTCAAGGTTGAGATCTGTTTCAATGCAGAGTGATAAAAGTGCATAAAAAGCCACTTTGACATGCCATTTGCCCCATGTGGTTTTGGTCTTTTCCTATAACATAAACAATCACATTTATCCATGTTGACATGACCTCATGTTGAGATTAAACAATGGATTTTATAAGCTACCCAGGAAACCTTTACATTTGAAATTGCAACTAGAAGCAGCCCTCTAAAAATTTACTAGATATCTCTCAGGTCTCCAAGCAGAAATGGTTTCTAACACAGGATTGAGAAAAGATGTCAACAACATTCAATATAAGGTGTCATTCTATTCCGTGTTATCAACTTGTAATATTCTAAATTAAAACTCTCTAATAATATGCCATCTTGGCTTACAATAACATCGTAGGAAAAGGATGTTGAGGTCTGAGGATGACCCCATGGTGTATTGGTAAATGCATTGATAATCTCTCTCACCCCTTATTAAAGTGGGTTTGTACAATACGATGTTGGAAATTGTAGTTCCCCACTGACCCATCAAAACTGAAATTTCCTAATAAAGAATAATAATAAAAAACCACCATAGAACAAGGATCTTAAAGTTTCCTTTTGTATTTCCAAATAGACAGAATTAACATGGAACAAGCTTAGGCACCCACTAGTTCCAGTGATTCCTTGTTTGTAAAATGAATTTTGATGTGGACGAGGCCAACTGCAAGTCCTAGGTGATTTTGACATCACAAAAATGCCCCTCATAACACAACTGCTTAGTTGAAGGACAACTGCAAGTTATTATAGGCAACATTTCAAAAAGAAGAAAAGGAATCTCCTTATCTAAGACTTACTTTAATACTCGCTAATATCTACCAACCTACTACGAAGAGAGTTGCCCAAGGGAAAATGCCAATTATTCATGTAAAAACAATTGAGAAATATTAAAAATGCTTTTAAGTCTGTCTTGACACCGAGATCTTGGGTTCATTCATGTCTTCTGACCTCTTAATATCATATCTGCAGTAGCCCTTTAAAATAAGGCTCCTGTTATACATGTAAAGTGAACAGCCAAAGACAACTTATGAAGCTTGTAATTTTAGGCAACTTTGAGTCACTTGATGTTTAGATGGATACAATTTCTACTTCACTAATACAGTATATATACAGAGATCTGTATGCATTTCTCCGTGGACATATCATATATGGAACCCTTTTCCACTTATCATCAAGTTGATATATTTCAGTGTGATATTAAGTACTTATCTCAAGCATTCTTACTAATTTTACTTTGAATATAACAATCCAAACATGGTCCACTTGGAGGCAGAAAGAAATCCTTTTAAACAATACAATAGAATAATATTAAGAATTTAGAACAAATGATCTAAACTATTCGACAGAGTTACCAAAGAGAACGTGACAGATTAAACATCACTCTTGCAATTATACGGTACCTTTTTGAGCAATGACCAAGCAAAGCAGCAGATAAGTCCAAATCTAACTCCAAGATTGTGTGAAGCCATCCATCAAAATCTCCACAGAACTTAATCTGATATGAACAACCAAAACAAAAAAGTAACACCAATGAGTTCAGTGCATATTAGGATAGAAATAAATTCTATAAGAGACAGATATTGGTTGATTCCCAATTTTATAGGAAAAAATACTATCATTATATGTAAAATATTTCCTGAAGAAGAGATACAAGTACAACCAAGTAGCCATATAACTTCTGCCAAACAGAGATCTTCATTTCTAGCATAGATCCTATATATCCTAGTTTACTGTTCAAAAAAAATTATAGACGTTCCCGGGGAATACCCTAAGAATTGATTGCCCAAGAAAAGTCTTTGTTATTCACTAAAGGGACGAGAATGCCCAATTCTAGAAAACAATTTGTTTATAAAAATTATTTCCTTCTATGATGTTCCCTACTAAAACTGGGTTGAATTTGAAGCTTGGCTATTGGTATAATCTGATTTGAGACTTTCATTGAACACTTTTTCAACAATGTTATTAGACTGGTGTAGGTTTCTGACTCAATCAAATCTGGTCTTTGAGCTTACTGCTGGTGTGAGTTTGGGGTTGGTCTTTTGTCAAACACTTGACTAACTTGCTTGGTTTAGTGTCCAAATGGTATTTGTTTTGCATATTTCAGTTCACCGTATGTAAACACTCAATAGTATATTTTTAATCCCAAACGTCATATATTATTTCATGAACTCAAAGAGAAACTTTATTAAATATCTCCCCTTCACAAACAGAGAATAAGCATGAATATAACAGTCATTACAGGAATGAAATCAGATCTGATTATATTGCAAATCTGACGTGAGAATAGCACTGATTTTACGACATCCCTTATCATTTGAAGATGCACAGTATTTATAGATCTGGAGATGGTTGCTTTCATCCTTGTAGAGATTAAATGTCAACGTGTACCATTCAGCAATTCAGGGCTATCTTTTATCGCAGGCTGTAGTAACTATACTGGACATTGTGCTCTTTAAGCAATACACCCTCAGGAAGTGAATGTGTCCTCCTTTCTCTAGCAGAACGATGGTAAAGACAACCTCCAACTGCTTTCACTGGCTCATATACAGTGCATCCCCCTTCACTATGCAAGTCGTGTCACACAGGGAAGCAGAGTACAGCCAATAAGTTGAACACAGAGTGTATCCTCAAACTGGGAGCTCTCCAACAGTCTAAAATGAGATGTAATGTGCTCTTGCTGCCCTAAAATGGTCATGCAAAGCCTTTCTTCTCCACAATGCAACTCGTGCCCCTCAAACCAGGATTGCACCTTTCCCAAAATTCCCATGTTTTGGCTTACTAGTGCATCCCCAACTTAGTGTGCACAAAATGTTCTCAGTCACTTTTCATCCCAGCGATTCAATTACATAGAGTATTGTTAGCTATGCTGCAGAACTCAGGAGGGTAGTTGGGAATGCCATTCCTTCGCTTGTAGAAATTAATCTTCCTGAACTGAAGCGACCCAGATTCACAATTGAATAACAATAACCCGCAGTTAAAAATGCAACTACAAGATCGTATGAATATCTAAGAGCAAATCCAAAGCAAGATAACTTAGCGAGCTACAAGAAATCCAATACAACCAAAGATATGACAGTGTTATAATTGAACAATATGCTTTTAATTGAAAAAGCAAGAAAAACCTGCTAATAACCATTTATTAAACATAGGCATAGAGACATACCTGTTGTTATGTTGGGGTTTGTCCTTGAATCTGCCCAAACAGGAAGGGACCTTGTGGTTTCTCCTTGAATCTGCCCAAACATGTAACAGGAAGGGCTCGGCTCATGATTGAGATTCATGGAGAAAACCTATGATAAAAACTGTAACCATTTGTTAAAAATGTATACCTGTAATGGCTGTGGGTGCCCCGGCTACAACGACCATGCTCTCTACATCTCTAGACAAGCCACAAGCCACATAATCTACAAGCCACATATAGACAAGACAACACACAATACAGAGACAGACCAAAAAATACACAGAGACAAAGAAATGAACTCAAATGGAAATCCTGGTAAAAGAAATGAACTCAAGCAAGGATGCAGCCACTGCTCTTTCCAGAAAATGAAAATGGAACTGAATTCATACCATTTGTCACGGAGATAGAACCACCAAATAATGGGAAGCCCACAGAAGTTGCAGCAGCAGTGGTTGATGTAGATAAACCCTACCGTAAACTCATGCCGTAATCGATTTCCACCATATATTTGGATCCAAGGTATGACAACGCTTGGTGGATCGTATTCTAGTAGTACCTCTATGACCTCATGACCCAACCAATAACTCATGAAGTTATAAGTCAATGTATGTTTGGAAAAATAAAGGCCTTTCATCTCAAACATGAGCCAGAGATTTCAACTTTGGAATCAGAGAATATTTATTCAAAAACATGATCTCTTTTTGCAAATAATATATTGAATCTCTACTCTTCACAAGATAAAAAATTATATCTAGATCTAG
>LPNX010028063.1:0-11468 GCA_001517045.1 Pseudotsuga menziesii
GTTTGTTGATTAGCTTCTGTTTCTTATGGTAAATGTCGATGGAGTCTTTCATTTACATAGGATTAGCCGATGGTGCTAGCTGTCACACTCAAAACTCAGCTTCGGTTGCTTGGGTGATTTATACTCCTACGGGTCAAGTATTGTCTTCAGGAGGAATATGTTTATGGGCTTCTTCGAACAATGTTGCTGAGTATAGTGCCATTATTGAGTTATTGTGTGGTGCCATTTCACATGGTGTTCTCTCTCTTGAGGTACATCTTGATTCGTAGTTAGTGGTTTCATGGCTTAATGGCTCGTATCGTATTAGGGATTCGATATTATGACGAAGATTCTTACATGTGAGATTTCTAGAACAGAAATTTGAGAATATAACATACATTCATGTTTCAAGAATTTTTAATCAAGTTGCTGACTCATATGCTAACTATGTGTTAGATTGGCATTTGTTTCATAGACCATAAGCATATCACAAACATACATTTTTGCACAGATTTAAATCAATAAAATCGATCATCATAAAAGTTTTTTCATTAATATCCAAAAAGTGATTTCATAGTACATAAGTGTCATAATACAAAATTGGGGCTTCCGAGCCACCAAAACATAATACATGGTCGTACAAAAAGGAATAGTCTCAGGTCTCTAAGCCTGAGGAGCAGGGGCATTCTGATCATGGTAGTACACTATGGCTCTAGCTATCCATTGGAATAATCGAACCCATGCTCATGGTACACCAACCACCTGGCACTGCATAGCCTCAGGAAAGTCCTCGACTTGTGCCATGGTTACCCTATGCGTCAAGCATACAAATTTCATGTGAATGCTTTGGAGCATCCACTCCACATCCGCACTAATGATATCATCTCCTCTTCTCCTCCGTCAATGATTAGGGAAACCATCCGATCATCATGGTTCTACATCTGCATACACATGACAGATTGTCACTATGTTTTGTCACACCAAAAACATGTCTTTTGAGTCAATATATATCAAAAAACACAAAAATTAAATTCAATAATTCAAAAAACTTAAAAAGTGGGTTCGGGATTCGTTACCTATGTCGCCATATGCCGCTCCTGGTGGTAGGGGCATGTTTGGATCTCCATGGAAGTCTATCCTTGCATAGGGGTAGTCATCTATGGCGATGATGTACCTCAGCCACCATGGAAAGAAGTCTGTTGGGTAAGGATAGCCACCCTACCTCTACCCAGTCTATGCATAAAAAATTTCCAACATTGTTGGGCTAGATATTGAACTCCATGTGTAGGAATGTCCACTCTATGGCTTAGCCTTGGTACCCACTCAAAGAAGAACGTGATCAGTATGCTTCCAAAACCAAAGTTTTGCACTCTTCCCATTTTGCAGTCATTGAGCTATTGTTTCATGTTTCTCAATAGTTCCATGCTCCAATCATACACTGTGGGTCTCATACACTCCACCGCATAGAACATCAGTGGCCGAGAGGCCTAGTGGAGTGAAGCTAATCCAACTATCCTGCCTAATGCCAATAATATGGCCTTCAGTCCCAGAACCTGGATAGAGTTTGTCAGGATTTGACTCCCAACCTTTTCTATGTTTGGAAAGTGGTACACAGCTGTGTACTCATCAATAGTCAATCCACCTCTTGGCCCACGAGATCAGAGATTTACCACCTCTCCTTGTCGGGATAAACCAGTAATAAATTATATGTCCTCAACCTCAATGCTGAGTGACATCCTGGCAATATGAAAAGTCTCCGAGTCTGGATCTGAGTAATCCACTAGCAACTAGAGTAGTCTTGGTTTGGCCCTCAGGCTTCCAAGACACCAAAACTTATACAAACCACATTCCCGTAATGCTTGTTGGGCCATAAGATCACCTTGCACGGCCTCCTCCACATATCCATGTTCTCTTTTCCTCAACTCTAACACCATCCTGCACAAAGAACCGGAGTTTTGATTAGCATTTGCCTTTGAAAACCTTATTTGTGGCCTCATACGCGACTGTTTTCAAATCAATCACGTACGTAGGTGGGTTTGGGTGTTTTTTCCGTGTATGGCGAGCCCTATATGTGGAAAAAACCCCAATTTCCACATGGGCCGAAACACACAACTATGGATGGATTAAAAAATTGATTGGACCATGAAAACTTAAAAAATTTACATGAAATTAGAAGGGGAGGACATGAGAAGTTACATGGATCAAACGGGGTCGGATTTCGTTGGACGATGCTCCGAGAATTCGTGTCGGAATTTTTGAGCTCAAATGCACTATGTTGGGTAAACATTTCAAATGGTATGGATTTTTTAAATGTTTTACTATTTATAGAATTTTTTTGAAATTTTTTACCCACTTTCTATAGTTTTTGACCATTTCTGACCATTTTGGACCATTTTGAACTAATTTTATGGTGTAGGAGTCTGTTTTGATCACGGTTTGATCATGGTTTTGACCCATTCATGCCTATTTCTGGTATTATGTCTAAAATGGCATATAGGTTAGGTTTCACATCCATTGGCACTTTGCATGACCTTATGACCATTTCATTCTAACCTTAGGTACAAACCCATTCTATCTTGTCACGGAACCTTCTTGTTGCTTTTAGAAGTGACATGATGTGAATGGTAGAGCTTGACCATACGTGGGTACTCTAGTTAGCTCATGTTTTGAATTTGGTTCCAATTCTGACATTTTTCCTTTAGGGTGTGGGAGTCCTTTGTATAGTATTGCCATGACTTTGTGCAAGAGATTCATACTCCTCTTGATCTTTTTGCTGGCATTTTCCCTAGGACTCCCTTATGTCAACTTGTCAAGTTGTAATTGCATTATCATGAATTTTTCTTGCCTTATTGAGCCTTATGCTGTCTTCCCTGACTTTGATTATCATCCATATAGCCCGAGCTTGTCTCATGACAAACCAAGCAGAGCCATTTCATATATCTTTTGCAGTTTGATTCCCCATTTTTTACCGAGAGGGGACTTTCCTTCGAGTGTCATTATCCTACACATGTTTCCTTGCATTGAGCATATGTATGTTCTACTACTTGGAACTAGTTTGTTTGCCTCTTGACACTCATCTCCTCCTAGATTTGTAACTATAAAGCACTTCTATTATTTTTCAATCTTTTCAAAATATCTGAAAAAAGTCCAAAAAATCAAAAAACCAAAAATCCAGATAGGAAAATATGTTATCGTTGGCAGCAGTTGAGTCATGTCACCTTCAAACAAAGCACTATATATCACATCCATTGGTTGGGTTAATAGTTTGAATTTAGGAGCTGTACTCATTTCTCTGAGTTTATCTCCACCAATTGGTTAAGCTTCCAATCCCTATGGAGCCTCTATCGATGCCTCCTATGTCATAGAGATGTCCCAATTTTTTATATTGACTCTATGCTACCTACATTCATTCACCATTCACCTTTATGCTCTTGTTCGAAGGAAGTCAAAGATTGAGTCGGCCATTTCTTAGTTTTCATGACTTTGCATGTCGGCCATTCTCGGTACTTGTACTAGTTTGAGCACATTATGATCAAGTCCTTCCACATTAAATAGCTTTGCTGAGTACCTCATGTTGGATGATGGGGGATGCCTTAATTCCCTCCTTCCAACGGATTTCATCCCATCGACTTCAAATCATTTATTATGGGATAGGAGTCTAGAGTCATTTGAGTGCCTTCAGACTTACAGTCATTAGTGGTAAGTTCTCTCTCCATCGACAGTTTTGGGAATACATAAATGTCCCATGATTGATGGATTCTTTCAAGTGTTCTACCTCAAAACATTTATTCGCACTTGTTAGATTGCACTCTAGTACCTTGATTCCCATTTTCATTATCGGTGGGTGATCTCGCATCTGTTAGCGATATACATCAATGACGGGTAATCAGATGATGGACTACTATGTTGGACCTCAACACCTTTATTCACATAGTAGGACATGTACTTGTAGCAGACTATGTAGAATACTTTCCATATTGGTGGCATTTTTTATATGGTACCTCCTTGATCATGCCAGTGTTCATGAGATTTCAGCTCTCATGACTTGATTCCAGTGTATGTCAGATATCTTCAGCCATTATGGAGGTATTGATCCATTGTATATATTCATTTTTCATGGAGATCTTGGTCCTTTGTATATCTTCATCATGGATATTCTGATCTATCTATATTGTACATGGCAATGATAACACATGTCACAGTTTTTATATCATTCCTATTCATGTCCATTGTACTCTTATGTATACGGGACTGCTATATGTATTTGGAGTCATGTGTAGAGTTTGATTATTGTATTATACTGTTGGATGGTTGGTTCTTCTACCTGGTTCTTCATCACTCCACTTCTAGGATGTACTTATAATGTATTTCAGCCATCGTATTACCCCTCTGACCTCACACATTAGGGGGCATCTGTTACAGCTGATTTTACCACACATTTATGGCCTTCCCTGTCTCTCTACAGACTCTTTGGACCCCATGGAACATTTTTGTACATGTGATGTTTCCAAGATAATCCCTAAAAACACTCATTATTTGTTGTCCACGACTTTTAAACCCTTTCTCGAGTATACATGCGGATATAACTATCCTTAAACCCGCGTACATCGAGATGTGTGCAAAAGGCCAAATATTTTTGGATTTTTCCTTGATGTGTATTCGATTCACTTGTCTCATGGCCTTCCATATGCCTCGAGATTGCTCGGATTTGACTTTCAATTACCCCATTGAAGCACTATATAATGAACCCTTTGGATACATTGAAGGGGGAGAATTGAAGAGCAAGAAAAATATAGTCCATTGTTGTCGTAGCTTGTTTATACTTGAGTCTGCATACCTTTTTCCCTTGGATCACTTGGTGTTCTTCCCAAGATTTCTCTTGCTTGTGATCTTGCTATCGAGAGATGGATGATTGAGGTGGTGTAGGACTAGGTGGAGGACTCAGTTTCTCCAGTTCGCAGATGTGCTGACAAAGGTTGTTATTGATGTAATATCTGATTTATATTAATAGAAATATCTTTTCCTATCCATAGATGTGCATTTAAATGAATATTGAATATATGGCTGCTTTTAATTGCTTATACATTATTGATTATATATGCTAGAGTAGGTTTAACACCATTATATAGCATGCTTGTCTTGTTTGTTGTTGTTGAGAGAGAAAATTGTTAACACAAGCGAGATTGGAAAATCTCAATGGGGATCTACATCAACAATCCAGAATAAGGTATGTTTCAAAATCCTTTAGTGTTAGATGTTTCATTTCTCTTGCATATTAGGAAGGGATTGATTTCTGTGGTTAATCTATCTATTGTGGTACACCCCAAGCCATAGGAAGTATTCTCCGTAATAGTGGCTGCAATATCTACCGGTGTCTCTTGGAATCTCCTTCCATTAGACCCTATGTCATCATTTCCAACTTAGACATTTTCTCCCATGGCATCTCGTGCACGCTTGTAGGAATCCCGAGCATTATATCAATCATGGGTTCTCATGGCTGAACCACAACTTACTTTACCAAATCGCACTACTTGGAATACTACGCTTGAAGGTAACTATGATTCTGCAAAATGTGTTAGTAACACAACTGTTAGCTACATATAATGACAAATTTTCCCAAAACATAGAATTTTCTTCCTCAAAGAATGACTGTCTCGGGGGTCAAGGGGGTTTGGCCCCTTGTGCCACTGCAGGGCAGGTCGAGGGCAGTAGGCTCGCTTTTTTTTTTTGTAAATACTTTATTTTCGCGCAATCTGGTGCATAAGATCACTGCGATTTTTCTCCTTTTTAGTCCTATAAATCCACTGAAAAACTGTTGAAATATGCGGAAAAATCCCACTGAAAAAAATAAAGAAACTCAGATTTTTTTTTTGTCTCATCGGATCCCTTCCCAACTAGCCATCCGATGTATCGGGTCACTAGTTGATAATGCTTCTGACACCTTATCAGGTGAGTCTTCATCTATCTTCTGATTCCTTATTAGATCCATCTTCATCTATCTTTTAATTCCATATCGGCTGCACCTTCATCTATCTTCCGATGCCATATCGGGTCCATCTTCCTCTATCATCCAATGCTTTGGCTGATCAATATTCTATTATGTTTCAATGCTTGGACTGAATGATATTCTATTCTTTTCGGATTCTTCGGCTAAATGATCCTCTATTCTTTTCTAACGCCTTGGATTGATATTCCTCTGTCTTCTGACGCTTCGAATGACCGATCCTCTATTCTTTTTCGATGCCTCGGATCAATCTTCCTCTCTCTTCCGACCCTTTGGTTGACTGATCCTCTATTCCATTTTGACGCCTTGGATTGATATTCCTCTTTCTTCTGACGCTTCAGCTGACCAATCCTCTATTCTTTTCTGAGATTTTTTATACTTAGAAAAATTTGTGAATTTTTCTTCTCTTCTTCTTCTTTCGATCACCATATCAGCTCCCTTCCGACAAGCCTTTCCAACACCTCAGCTCTGCTTCAACGAACGTCTTTCGATAATTTTAACACTTCGAAAAATTTTCAAAATTTTTCTCTTCGGTTTCCTTGTCGGCTGTGTCTTGACTCACCCGAGCCAAGACCATCGGCTCCACCCAGCTGATACCTTCTGTTCTTCCCATCCAAGAGCTTCAACTCCTCCCAGCTGAGAGCTTTGGCTCCTTCCAGCCGAGAGCTTCGGCTCCTCCCAGCCGAGATCTTCGGCTCTTCCCAGCTGAGAGCTTCAATAAAAAATTATGAGCTTAGGAAACTTTCAAAACTCCCTCCACTTGGTTTCCTTACTGGATGGACTCAACTTAAGCCCTCCGATGTATCGAATGGGATTACGACTAAGTCATCTGACGTATCAGATGGAATTTAGCCTAAGTCATCTGATGTATCAGATGGGCTTCAACGTAAGTCATCCAATGTTTTCCATACATAGAAATTTTTTGAGATTTTCTAAAATTTTCCTGTTAGCTTGTGCTCAGTAGAGATGAACCATGCCTCTGTTACCACTTCTTCGTAGTCCATTGAGGCCCATGCTGCAACATGAGCTCTGATGCCACACTGTAATGTCCCTGACCCTCTGACCGGTGAAGAGGATGCTACCATTACTGCTATATACCCGAGAAACTAGCCCGATGAATATACAGATAAAGAAATTAGAGAACTTTGAAGTAAAACATGCATAGATGCATAATTATTGATCATACGGTGGAACCAAAAACCCATTGGAGGAAATTTGGGGTCTAAAATGGGCCTTATAAGAAAATGCACCAACAATAAATTTTGTGAGTTGGAATTCAAGAACCAATAGAATTTCAATAAAATGAGTCAACCATAATGGTTGAATTGACATATTTGTCATAAAAGAAAACTACTTTTTTTGTTCGTATTTTTGACATATCTCCCTCTGTTTTTAATCAAATTTCAGGAAGGAGAGCTCGTTGGATGCGTACTTTGATTCCACATCCAACGAGTACCCACATTGCATAATTTTGGCAGACCCTTCTACCCCAAAAACATGAAATTCCTGAAAAACGTGATGATGATGTCATCATCACATTTTTTCGGGCATTTATTGTTTTTGGGGTAGCAGGGTCCATCAAAAGTATGTAGTGTGAGTGCTAGTTGGATGTGGAATAAAATTACGCATTCAATGAGCTTTCTTGCTCGGAATTTAAGTAAAAAAATAGGGAGTAATGTCGAAAATATGAACAAAAAAAATAGTTTTTTTCATTCTTCCTCCAAAATTAATAACTATTATTTTATTATTTTAACTATTATTTTATCATTTTCCTTAGGAGGCCCATTTTAGACCTCAAATTTCCTCTAATGATACATTCAATCATTTAGCATGTTCATCATTTTCATCAATCAACAAATACAATTACAGATATGAAATAGACAAGAATACTTATCTTATGAGGAAGCTCGTCCTGCAACCAGCTATGTCACTGCAATGTTCCACCCAACCATAGGCCAATGTGCCCTCAATCTCTTAGCAACACTGCCACCCCCGAGCTGGGCATGATTCCCTAAGGAATAAGGAAACTAAGTAAGCTCACACATAGCCAAAGATACAACACTATTCATCCAAGACAACACAGTTGGGTTTATCAGGCTAAGAGTGCACAACATCACATAACCAAGCCAACAAGTTGGGTTTATCAAGTTATTAGGAGATGGAAGCACTGTATGCTAAGCTAGTGGGACACTAAAGAGCTAAGGACACCTGCAAAGAACTAGCCTCACTTCTAGGACACCCACACACACCCAACACAAGGAATCAGACCCTTCTCTGCTGCATAGTCCTTTAGGCCCTGACTCCCTTCCAGTGCTATTCAGGGGGTGCAAAGAAGAAAGCCATCCCTCTAGCTCTATCTATGATGCTCCCAAACACACCACGTTTACCAAGCAGACTCTTTTCCACTCCTACATATTCCAAATACCAACCACTGCATACACACAACAAAACCGAGCAATTCATAGCTTCGGGGAAGAAAAAAGAAACATCACCGCAGCCAAAATGGTGATACACAACTTAGACCAGCAAGATGATCCTAGAGTTTTTATTGGCCCTAATGTGTCTAAAAAAACTCAGCAAAAACCCACACTTGTGGAGAAAAACAACAACCCAAAAATGGAGAAAATACAACCACTAATCCTTAGCCACATGAGGAGAGGACACACCACCTGCGTGGAGGTGGATTATATCCATACAGACCACAAATTGAAGGAAATTGCACACACACAACAAAATCAAAAGAGGAATACTGAAATAGTCATCGTATGCATGCATGAAGACCGAGTGACCGCGTGAGGGAAAATCCCAAACCTACCGATGAGGAGAAAACGTCTAGGAACCCCAAATTGTAAATGAGAATCCACAACATCCAAAAAACTCAAAAGGTGAATTCCACACACACAGGAAAAATTGTGAATTCCCAAAAATGTCTCCCCCCCAGCTCTCTACATGAGAACAATGAAGAATAATGGAAGAATGGGTCCTATCCTCTCTTCCTTCCCATGTGAGGGTGAATGAATCTCCTGGAGGAATGTGCATGTGGGAAATGACTGACAGTCTTGCCACACACCACTACCCATGCAATAAATGTCCCCAACCAACTCCATAGTATTTAATTTGGTAGTTGAATGAGACAAGGAAAGGTGAGTAAGTCAAAAGGGTGGGTGACAACTAAATGGGTTTAACAACTGACACTTGGCTTTGCCCCATTGGCCCCAAGGGTTAAATAATTTCCCTCGCTATCCTTAGGAAAATCATGCCCTTTTCATTATGGTTTCATTGGCATAGCTGGTTGTGGGTATTTTTAATTAAAATGCATGTTTACATGATGCCAAAATTAATATGTTCCAAATAGTATGATATACCATCGGCAACGATTTTAATCGCCGAAACATAAAACAACCAAACTGATGGCGGGGATTTTGCCTTTAGCTCCATACCACACTGAATTACAATATATACATCCTATACATTTTAATGCAAACGGGGTTAAAACCAGGGTGTTACACACCTCCTAGAAATTAGTTTGCATAGGTCCACATAGATCTATATGAATTAATTCAAGCAGACTAGCTTGCCTCTTTTCTTGATGTACTGGGAATTCATTTCGATGTTGTTTTCCAAGTGCACATGCACTACATTCTAAATGTTCATTCTTTTTACAAGAAGACCTTCAACCATAGATTTCTTTTGAAGTAATACCATATCATGGTGATTAATATGGCCATTTCTTTGGTGCCAAAGTTTCTTTGTGGTGATTGAGGTCGATGCAAGTGCCCGATGACCGTCTTTGCTCACATCGAGCTTGTATAGTCCTCCACATCTTGAACCTGTAGCAAAAATCTTGAATTGGTTTCAAATTTATTTGATATGGAACTGGTACTTTCCAAACTCTACTTTTAGGTCATTCTCAGTTATGGTTGAAACATATATTAAATTTTTCTTAATGCTAGACACATACATGACATTATGAATCTGTCTCAATTGACCATTAGATAATTTCACTTTTATTATTCCATAACCTTGCACTTGGTGTGACTTATTATATTGTAAATAGATATGAGTGACATCATGTTTCTCATTATATTTATCGAACCATTCTCTCTTACAAGACATATGTGCAGATGCACCTGAATCTATGAACCATGCATTCCCATCACCTATCTCAACAGACAGAGCATCTTCAGAAATAAATAATCTCAAATTTTTAAAGTCAATAATTTCTCAGGTGTTTGTATTTCCAAAATTTCCATTGTGACCTCCATTGTAGTTTCTATTTCTATAGTATTTCTTCTGATAATGATTTCTATTGACGTGTCTTGGTTTGCCCCAATGATGACCATCTACATTATTTCTATCAGAATTGGTTTGACCATTCCTTGTGTAAGCGAGCCTATAGGCTCTGCTTTTTCTTCCTTCTAATTCTTAGTTACTTGCATTTGTATGTTCATGGGACACCACATCTCTACTGTGCGATACTCTAAACTGTTATTGGATGCCATTCTCCTTACAGTATTTCTTGAAAGATCCACACACATACTCTCCATCATTGTCAGATCTGAGAATTTTAATGCATTTTTCTGTCTGCTTTTCAATCATGGTTCTGAACTCCTTGAAGTATTCAAATATATTTCATTTTCCTCCTCATGAAGTACACCCATGTGTATCTAGATATATCATCAATAAATGTCAGAAAATATGATGCACCTCCTAAATATATAGTTTGCATAGGTCCACATAGGTCTATATGAATTAGATCAAGCAGACTAGCTTGCCTCTTTTCTTGATGTACTAGGAATTCAGTTCAATGTTGTTTGCCAAGTGCACATGCACTACATTCTAAATGTTCATTCTTTATTACAGACAGACCTTCAACCATAGATTTCTTTTGAAGTAATACAAGATCATTTTGATTAATATGGCCACACCTCTAGTGCCAAAGTTCCTCTGTGGTGATTATGGTGGATGCAAGTGCTTGATGGCCATCTTTTCTTACATCCAACGGGTACAGTCCTCCACATATTGAACCTGTAGCAACAATATTGAAGTGGTTTTGAATGTCTTTGATATGACACTGGTACTTGCCAAAATCTACCTTCAGGTCATTCTCGGTTATGGTTGAAACAAATATTAAATTTTTCTTAATGCCACACACATACTTGACATTATGAATCTGTCTCAGTTGACCATTAAATAGTTTCACTTTTATTATTCCATAACCTTGCACTTGGTGTGACCTATTATCTCCTAAATAGATATGAGTGCCATCATGTTTCTCATTGTATTCATCGAACCATTCTCACTTACAAAACATATGTGTAGATGCACCTAAATATATGAACCATGCATTCTCATCGTCTATCTCAACAGACAGAGCATCTTCAGAAATAAATAATCTCATATTTTTAAAGTCATTAATTTCAGAGGTGTCTTTATTTGCAAAATTTCCATTGTGACTTCCATTGTAGTTTCTATTACTATAGAA